>JAOTOM010004263.1:0-253277 GCA_034440615.1 Ashinkailepas kermadecensis
TCTAAATAGCTTAGTGTGGTAGATAGCGTCCGTGCTGAGCCTAATTGTGATTGGGTAGTGGTCGCTCAGCCCGGGAACGTCTGAAACTGACCAGTCAAATAGTGAGCTAAGTCGTTGGGAGCAGCACGTTAACCCGCGCACGTCCGGGGGGGGCAGATATCTGCCCCCCTGGTTTTTCCTACTTTGCCGCCATACTAATCGGGTTAGCAAGGCCAAACCTCGCATGGCTGCTCATTGGTCTTTTCCGCATATCCTCAGATATTTTTGACCCTGGGTCATCTCAAGTCAGGTCACCAGGTCAGGCGAAGTGACCTAACGTCCCTCCGAGTTCTAGGTGGCATCACTCCCACAATAATTGGGCGATTGATTTCAAACTTATATCACGTCATGATCTTATCAGGGTCTATAATATGTATCTCACGGTTTTTTCGTAGCATTCACCTGAGGTCAGGTCGTGGCCATGGCTTAACCATTATAGGCCTATGGAAAAATATACAAATGTTTCCTGGTTACATATTTGCTCTCGGAATGACCTCCAACCGTTATGGCGTGTAGTTGGAAGCTATTCGCAATGCTATCGCTGACATTTTTGCTCAGTGGCCCCACCAAGGTCAGCTGAGGTCACCTGAAATCACTAGCACATTTCTGCGCATTATATCGCAATGCATTGAGCTAGAAGGCTGAAATTACCGCCATTGTGCTTGTATCACCACGACGTGTCGATTGATATATTGCATGACCTCCCTACTCTACCCCATGACCTTGACCTGAGGTCATTGTTTCGGTGACCCATCTGTTGACCTGACCTTAAATTACACAGCGTATGTCGTTAGCACATTTCAAGGGCTGTCGAATAGCATTTGCAGTTTGTTTCTATCTGTTACAGGTCCTGAGATATGTGCCAATATCTGAGGCTCCCACCCGATCTGGTCGAATTTGACATATGATGACCCAATGACCTAAATATTGACCTGAGCGAGAAAATAACCGAAATACTTTCGATAGAGCCTGTCACCAGCTATCCAAAGCCGTTTTCCGTTTGTCGCTACCTAGCATAGTTCTCGAGATCTTAGGGGGCAGACATCTGCCCCCCGGACATGCGAAGTTGGCGCGGACCGCCGGACGTGCGAGTGTTAAGTCAATGCAGCTGTTCGATCCTCCTAAGGTCGGGTTGTAGCGGGTGGCGGCCCCGGTGTTAAGGAGTGCTAAGTTGTGGTCCGAAATAAACTGGTGAATTTCGCGCCCTCTAGCGTGAGTCTGGTCGCTTGCCCAGGAGGGGTGTTTAGCATTGAAGTCTCCCATAACGAGAACTGGTGGAGGGGCCTGAAGCAGCAAGTTGTTCAGCTCCTGTGGTGTGGGGGCTTCAGCTGACGGCGAGATGTATAGTGAGATGACTGTGGTTTGGCAATGAGCAATTTTGAGGCTGACTGCTATGCAATTCAGGGGAGTATTTAACGTTACTCGACGATGAGGTATGCTGTTTGCAATGAGTATGCATTAATGAGATTTTGGTGTCCATCTGCTGAATCGTTTTCCCAGAACACTCGGATGCAGCTACTTGATCGGTAGTTCATAAGCTGGCTCATAGTTGGCAGCACCGTCGCGCCCCATTGTACAGAGTATTCGACAATGATCGACGGGGTTTATGGATGCACAGGGGTCAGATACTGACGCAGGTAGATATTTTGCGATGGAGGATGAGTGGATCCGCTGTCAAGGGTGATGACTTGTGAGAAGCGTAGAGAGGGTGCAGGCAGTAATAGTTATGGCTATAGTATGGCTAAGTAATATAGTATGTAGTGCATGTATGTAGTGTATAATATGTAGTAATATAGTACATTGCTAAGTAATATAATACATTACCACGTATTTACTGTTGCTCGACATTGTGAGTGAATCAACTCGAATTCTGACACTTAGTTAACAAATTATTGCAATCCAACCATGAATAGCTTCGCTATTCCCTCTCACCTTCTCTCCCTTCCCTCCCTCTCCCTCTCGCATCCACTCTCACCTTCTCCCTCTCTCCTTCCCTTTCCCCCACCCTCCCCATCCTCCTCTCATATCGGCGTATTGGCGACGACGTCACATCGACGTTACGAAGAATACAGATGTTGCTATCGTTCCGGTTTAATTCCTTGCAGTCATTGCAGCCACCGATAATCAGAACACAACAGCGTGCTGAATTATTTTTTATTTTGAAGTCTGTGTTCTAGCATGTCTGTGGTCCATCGGGCATTCACGGTGCTATTCACGTAAGTGAATAATCAGGGTTCAACGCTCAATGCTCACACAAATTCAGAGGCACACACATACACATTGTAATGGAGGTGGAGCTGGTCCAAAGTGGGCGAAGATCAACAAGATGTCGACCCACCGCATACCGTGAAAAGCAGGTTTGTCATCACTACAGGAGAGGCCGAGCACCGAGTTTCCCAACTGCGCGTGCCTCTTAACGGATGACTGCGTGGCAGCGTGGCCTGCAGCACAGCACCGCCTGCCGCTCGGGAGTCCCAACAATATCAAAGCAACGGCGATGAGGGCTACCCAGCCGGCACAAACGACGGGAAAATAAAATAAAGTACAAGAATAGATCTTAGGCTGTGCTTCATAAGCCCTTTTTCTAAGCGTTGGCTCACCATCGTGTCCCTATGGGCAATAGTATACGGCCGCACTCCTCAGGAAGCAGTCACCTCCGAGTGAAGCCTTGGCTAGCTTAGCTCGCAGACAAAACGGTTCTCAAAACCCGCTTATCTACACGGCAGCGTCACACTAAATGCAACCGGCATTGGACAGTCAGATGATTAGTCCAATGGCTAGATTTCCACCACAACTCAATTTACACTTACAAACCGCATTTCTACAGCAGTGTTGGTGTCCCCCTGTGTGGTGTGAAATACGCGCTTTTCCGGCACTCTTAGCACCAGTTCAAACTCAAACTCAGGTCCGGGCTCGCAACACTGGGCTACTGATACCAAGTGAACCCGGACATCACTACCGCCACTGCCGCAATCTTCCACATGATTACCACCATGGCCACGATCCACAATGAGAGCACTTCGCACACACAGCTCTTCTACATCGTACAGCATTGTCGCACCTCTCGTACAGTTATAACCAGCGCCTCTCGGTGTCGCCACGTCTCGCTGGCAGCAGCGCAGTCCATATAAATACTGATATTCCAACAATGTACCGCGGTATGCGCGTGAGGCTGCGGACTGGACTGACACCATCCACTGCAGAGTCCAGAGTCCAGAGTCCGGCAGGGCGGCACGGGCGGCTTCGAGTGTGCACACGGGACTGGCTACCTCGCGCTTCGTGTTTCAGGCGCTGCGCGGTGCACCGTAGCCGCTCGAAGTGAACGTGCACACAAACTCGGACAAACAACACGAGCGTAAACAACGTGAACACCGACCGACGAAGCGCGCCGTGAACGATCGCGGCGCCGCGACGGTGGAAGCACGAACCGGCAGTTACTCTATTGCCCACTGGATGACGCTCATGTCGTGGCCACCGGCCGACAGCAGGCGGTTGTCTTCGGCGAAAAACTCCACGTGGGTCACGTGACTACTGTGGCCACAGCACGCCTGGTGATGAATCTGAAACAGGTTACACAGAGGTCATTCCCAACACATTGTGAAGACAATTGGTGAGAAAAAGGTACACTTAGGGCGGAGCCGTTGGAGCACCCAGTAGCGCGGCCATGAGAGGCTTGGTGATAAAGGGGTGCATAGGAACGCATGCGTTCTGCTATGAATCATTTCCACTTTTCCATTGAAAGCTAGTCAGTGTTTGCAATTGTCTATATTCGAGCACTGGCTTGTTCACTCTATGTTACCATAGCTGCGCTCCTCGGCTATTGCATGCACATTATTATTGCCATACAAAGTGGCTCAAAAAGTTGATTTGCTGTTCTGTTTACACATGCATTTATTCCAGATTGCGGATATGGGAACTGAAGTGTGGATTATTTGCATTTTATGCCTTGACTACAATCAGATAATACGGTGTGGAGATTAGTGTAACGCATGTTTACTGGTACTGAGGGAATGGCACCAACAGATATATTGATGTTGCCATTCTACATCAATATTTTGGCCAAAAATATTGACCCATCCCCCACCCCGAATGGATGTACGTCTTTAACTTCGCTGAACACCCTAACTACCTATTCACAAATAATCATACAATCTGAGAGCAGGTGTAATAGGCCCTGTTCATTGGTAGAGGATTCGGTCAATTTTGTTTTCCAAATGTCAGACCGATAATTCCGAAAGAAATACGAGTAAACCCATCGCATCGCAGGAAAGAATGAGCTTACATCGGACGTTACGTCAAAGTTATCGGCAGACCCAATAACTTTGGGAAATTCCTATATATGACCGATTGGAGTTCGTCTTGGACTCACGTAGGTCATGCAAGTCATTTCACCGCCTCGTGTGTTGCAGAACAGAATACCTGAAGCAACGCAATACCACATAAAAACATAGAAAGGAGTTACGCAGCCTAATGCAATGATGCGTGCCAGTTTGCAAAAGAGTCTTTGCGATCGTTCCTGGCGGTACATCAACAACAACTTGTGTCGCACGTTGCGTCAAATAACCGACTCACAAGCTTTTTCGTATACTATATCTGTCTGTAGATGCAATGCGCGTTCTATCACTACAAGAACATATTCAGGCGTAGTTTTCAACAGAAAAAAAACGAGTGGAAGAATGCGATGAAATCGCTAACGCAACATAAGTGTAATGTGAGGCAAGCCAATGACACGCATGCCGCTTGTCTTGCATTGTTCAGCATTGCAATAACCACACGGCATTGAAGCAGCATTGGAACAACGAACCGCCATGCCCTGCCGCCATGCCCTACCGCCATGCCCTACCCACCTTGGCCTGATTAGCTGGGTAGGTGAACAGCTTGACCTTGCCAAAGTCGTCGCCCGATGCCATCAGCTGGCCGCTGTGCGACCTGGCGCACGTGTTGACGTCTGTGCCGTCAGCCGCCGCCGGGTAAATGCCTGCAGAACACCATGTACCTGTGTACACTCTCGAATAACAGCACGTATCAGGGTAAACTCCTGCAGACACCATATACCTGGGTACACTCTCAAATAACAGCATGTATCAGGGTAAACTCCTGCAGACACCATATACCTGGGTACACTCTTGAATAACACCATGTATTGGGGTAAACTCCTGACTCCATATACCTGTGTACACTCTCGAATAACACCATGTGTCAGGGTAAACTCCTCCAGAACACCATGCATCTGGGTATGCAATCTAGCAGAATACCATATCTCAGGGTGAACTACTGCAGAACACTATGCATCGGGCACACTCTTGCAGAACATCATATGTCAGGGTATTCTCCTGCAGAACACCACATATTGGGGTAAGTTCCTGCAGAACACGATGTGCTTGGGTACGTTCATGCAGAACACTAAATATTGATAAATGCCAACAGAACAGTATATATTTGGAAAAACACCTGTAGAACATCATATACCTCGCTAATCTCCTGCAAACATAAAAATAATATGGGAAATTGCCGGAAAACCCTCGCAAAGTATAGTAAGTATACCAGGGTAGGCTCATGTAGAACACCACATTTTCGAGTAGTGTCGCGCAGAACACTACACATCAAGGCACATGTCTGTATACGACCATCTGTCAGCATACAAATCTGGAGAACGACACGCATCCTCGTGCACAACTTCACATCAGGGGAAAATATCGTGACATGCTGACTGCAGATAGTAGCAACACCTGTTCTGGCATGAAATATACATGTTTCGCTAGCAGGGGTCGTGGCAGCTGAATCGGTAGGGCGTCGGATTATTGATCGCATGATTGTCCCACATCCGACGTGGGATGTGTAAATGATGTGGCCATCCCACATCCGGCGGAATTGCCAAGTTCATCCGCGGCCAATCGGAGTGAGAGATTGGCGAGGCTATAAAGAAAACCCGTGGTTCTTCTTCTTCGGTAGCTAGTCGCGACGTTATAGCAATTGGTATGATCTGTCAGAGGGCTTCGGCACTGTTCTTCTATTCCATAAAGCATACTCATACCCCAGCCTAGATTACACGTCATCCATAGCCATAGCACGTTTTGCTTCGCAGATCTCAACCTGGCGGCATGTTCCGTAAATCCAGTGATCTATGATTAGACTGGACAGGAACCAAGCTTAGGTTGAATTGATTTAGTGAAGAGATCGATGTCTAATTAACATTTGACGATAAGCTTAATGGCCCGACTTGGGACAGGTCACGTAATGTTGTTACTGTGCAGCGCACACAGCACCAACATGGCCGCACCGTGCGCACGTGCCACAAACATGGCGCACGTGCACACCGTGTCCTGTGACCCACCGACTGAGTTGAAGGCCAGCGTGCACGTGTGCGTGGCCCAGCGCGTGTCGCGCATCAGCGACGGCTGGGTCAGCTGGCGGCCGGTGGCGGCCGTCCAGTAGAGCAGCTCGTAGTCGCCAGAGTTGGTGCGCAGGCACGCCGAGTCGGCCGACCAGTCCAGATGGGTGACGAAGCTCGAGTGGCCCTGCGCAAGTGGCGGTGCAGCAGCAGATGTGTCAGGCAGCACGCTCTACGATGGACACGAAACGTGCAAGAAGATGACTCATTCACCATAGTGAAATTCCACCGCACAATCTTCATGACGACAAAAAGCACATGCCTGTCCAGCATCCACTCCCATATTTTAAAATTATTATTCTTGTCTTTAGCTGGCATCGATCGCATGCAACAGAGGACCGGCATCGCCGACACGGTGGCGTCCCGGGGCCAACACTCACCGTGCATTTCGCGACGCGACTGAAGGTGGCCTCGTCCGCCTGGTAGATGTAGACGGTGTTGTTGCGGGAGCCGAGGGCTACCATGCAGCCGTCCGGTGAGAAGGCGACCGCCTGGATGGGCTCCGAGCCGTCCGTGCGCGAGAAGACGCGCTCCCTGGTGTCGGCGTTCAGCACGTCCCAGCGGCCCGCCACAGTGCCGACCACCAGCCGGGAGCCGTCCGGCGAGAACGACACCGACTGGATGCCCACCTGTGGTGATGACATCGCGTCAACGACGTCCCAAACACGTCCGGCGATAACGACACACTGGAAGGACATCCTTCTGTGGTGGCAATGTCCCATCAACAGCGTCCACACGATACCGACGATAGGTTTGGACCGAACGACTGGATATGCATGTGCACCAGCGTCCGAACATCCGTCGAAATCGACACCGACTGGTGGAACGTCCTCTGTGGTGGAACGTCCTCTCGATAGAGTCTCAACAACGTTCGGCGAGAAGGATATCCAGATCGACACCGACTGGATACCCTTCTGTGGTGGAACGTCCTCTCGATAGAGTCTCAACAACGTTCGGCGAGAAGGATATCCAGACCGACACAGGCTGGATACCCTTCCGAGGCGGCAACGTCCCCTCGACAGGGTCCCAACAACGTCCAGTCATAAACGTCCAGTCCTCAAGGTTACATCATGAGTGGTTGGTTAGCCATCGGCTCCCTCCACAGCATCCATAACGGTTGGCTGCAACTCCCGCGCCACATCCAACCTTTTCCCGCAGTTTCGGTAAAAACACAGCTGGTATACATTTGCATTAAACAACACTGGATTAATGAGAGCCGTGTGCCGGCATGAAATCAGTGATGACGATGATATCAACAGGATAACTGATAGTGCAACAATAATCACAAGAAATCATGACGCCAACAGGCGTAAAATGCACCGAATCGAGGAGCAGATATTACATGCAGCGTCAAACCTCCTATCTTGCTCGGTCTACGCATGACTATGAACTACACAACGCGGCCAGCACGGCGGTGAGCTTCCGAAGCGGCGGAAGCTCACGCGCTCCTAAGCCCAATCAATCAATCAGACCGGAAGCGGCCCGTCGACCAGTCAACTCACGTCCATACTCAGGTCCCAGACGGGTGTGTGCGTCATCACATCCCAGACGATCAGCTGGCCGTCCCAGGCGGCCGTCACGAACTGGGGTCGGCCCGGGTGTACGGCGGCCGCCCACACCTCGTCCGTGTGACCGCGCACCACCAGCCGCGGCAGCACCGTCCAGTCGCCGGTCAGCACGCAGTTGCGGGTGGTGCCCACCAGCAGCTGCTGACCGCGGCCCTGCGACACGATCCGAGGCGCTCCGAACTCCTCCGGCAACTGCCGACACAGGTCAGGCCAGGTCAGGCGAGGTCACTGCCATACCAGCCGCGATACAGGTCAGGTCAGGTCAGGCGAGGTCACTGTCATACCAGCTGCTGACCATAGCCCTGCGACACGATCCGGCGCGCTCCGAACTCCTCCGGCAGCTGCCGACACGGGGCCGGTACAGGTCAGATTAGGGCAGACGAGGTCACTGCCATAACAGCTGCGATACAGATCACGTCGGGGCCAGAGGTCACTCCCATAGCAGCTGATGAAACTTCCACAGGTCACACCCACACCGTCACATCCGCAAATGCTTGTGGAGGTTGGTTGGCTGGTTATTTTAGTTTTAGGGCGCATCGACCAGGCTTGATCACATTGCGTCCATAACTAAAAATATGATGCCCGATAAATATAATCTGGCCTCCTTCTGAAGCGCTAAAGGTACACAGTTACACACGCCCAAGTCACATCCTCTAGCGGAGTAAAGCGCAGTGTTTCAGAGGCAGCAGGCAACAGTCGGTCACCTAGTTGGCGCCTGTGCTCACCTCCATGACAGAGCTGGTGCCGGACAGACTGCGCTCCCACCGCACGATCTTGCCGTCCTTGCCTCCGGAGATGACGCTGCCGGCCTTGTCGACGAACAGGGTAAAGACGGCGCCGTTGTGGGCGTGTTTGATGGTCCGGGCCACCTGGTTGCCACCTGACCGGGGATGGGGTGCCACCGTGTCAATGACGTGATCTGCCAACCGATTGGCTGACGATCCTTGACAGACAACACATTGCAAGGTTCGACTTCCGCTGCATGCTTCGGTGTTCGATGGGCAGCGTGTGCTTACGATGCTCAATGATATCTGCAAAATGATAGTGAATTGGAAATTGCATGCGTGTTTGTGTGCGTGTGAATTGAAGAGCGCACTGATAGAATCGCTACGCAGTCCGAGTGTTACTAAACAAAGGAAGCCGGGAGCTTACCGTCAAATGATGAACAAGACATATGCTTCCGGTCTTACCGTCAAACGATGGACAAGATATAGGCGTCCGGGCTTGCCGTCAAATGGTGGACAAGATATAGGCTTCCGGGCTTACCGTCAAATGGTGGTCAAGATATATGCTTCCGGGCTTACCGATAAATTGTGAACAAGATATAGGTTTCCGGGCTTTAGATAGAGGTGGCTGAGTTGCGTGACGTTGATGATCGGACATGGCTGCCCGCTCGAAGAGTAATACAGTTTTAATCCCCCGAGCTGGGTACCGCACATATCTCACAGAGCAGGATACAGCCCTCACATCTCCCAAAGTAGGATGAGGCCCTCACCTCTCCCAGAGTAAAACGCTCACGCTATACGGCAGTATCTGGATCGCCCCTGTTCCAGACACTGCCACGCGGTACTGCCACGCGGTACTGCCACGCGGTACTGCCACGCGGTACTGCCACGCGGTACTGCCACGCGGTACTGCCACGCGGTACTGACACGCGGTACTGACACGCGGTACTGCCACGCGGTACTGACACGCGGTACTGCCACGCGGTACTGCCACGCGGTACTGACACGCGGTACTGCCACGCGGTACTGCCACGCGGTACTGCCACGCGGTACTGCCACGCGGTACTGCCACGCGGTACTGCCACGCGGTACTGACACGCGGTACTGCCACGCGGTACTGACACGCGGTACTGCCACGCGGTACTGACACGCGGTACTCACACGCGGTACCGCCACGCGGTACTGACACGCGGTACTCACACGCGGTACCGCCACTCTCTAGCCCGCGGTCCCCACCACTGATGCTGCCACGCCCTATGGCAATATCGGTGGCGGTCCTTACCTCCTTCACAGAGAAGGACGAGGCCCCCAGCTCTTTCAGAGCAGGGGCGTTCCTCACTTCTCTTCCAGAACAGGATGAGACGCTCATCGCTCTCAGAGCAGGACACGGTTCTCACCTATCTCCCAGACCTGGATGAGACGCTCATCCATCTCAGGGCAGGATATGGTTCTCACCTCACTCCCAGAACAGGATGAAACGCTCATCGCTCTCAGAGCAGGACACGGTTCTCACCTCTCTTCCAGAGCAGGACACGGTTCTCACCTCTCTCCCAGAGCAGAACACGGTTCTCACCTCTCTTCCAGAGCAGGACACGGTTCTCACCTCTCTCCCAGAGCAGGATGCGGTTCTCACCTCTCTCCCAGAGCAGGATGAGACGTTCATCCCTTTCAGAGCAGGACACAGTTCTCACCTCTCTCTCTCAGAGCAGGACACGGGTCTCACCTCTCTCCCAGAGCAGGATGCGGCCCTCGGAGTCTCCGGTGATGAGGTCGCCGGAGTCGGTGAACGCCATGCAGGTGACGTACTTGGGCCGGTCGCGGCCGCCGAACACGCCCTGCCGGCGCATCAGCGAGCCGGCCTCCAGCAGCCAGAAGTTGACGTGTTGTCGGCCGCACGTCATCAGCACGCCACGGTCGAGCGGGTGCCACTGCACGTCCACCACCGTCTCCAGCGACGCCTGCACAGTGGTCAGATGATGGTTTTCGATAATTGGATGTCAAAACTGAGATGTTAATGGGGTGATGTAAATAATGGCATGTCAATTCCGTGCTCAGAAAGTGGTATATTCCACCACATTTGACGAATAGTATATCATTGCGCTTGCAGCAAGGCCGACATGTCGGTACACAGACGGCCAGCTAGCCACCTCGTCGCTGAGGGCCACGAGCTACCCCAAAGCCTGAGATCTTATGGATATACTAGGTAATGCGTTGAACAACATGATACCAGTGTACGTACTAAATGGTGTATCTTAGATTAACATGAAGTAAGGTAGCTTTGAAATAATATTGAAACTGATGATGACACTTGCTTGATGGTGACATTTGTTTGATGATGAGACTGATGATGAACTGGCTGTTGATAACGGTAACTTATTCTCGGCTATGTTCACTGCATGCCATCTGATAGATCCCATAATTGTTGTCCCAGACCGATCCAAACAGTCGGAGGCGAGGAATAGCCATTACACCGAATTATTGCACTGATGCATACGTACACCCACACCCACGCACGCACGCGCGCACACTTGTGCACACGCGCGCACACGCGCACGCACACGCACACACCTTGTTCTCTGTGATTTTGTTGGCTCGCTGCCACTCCCAGATAGATAGGGTGCGCTCCTGGCCTTCATCGACGCACGCCAGCAGCGCGCCGCCGTCCAGCTGACTGAAGGCGATGCAGGAGACGCTGCGGTCCAGGTCCCCAGCGCCCAGCACGTGCAGAGTGTTGAGGCTGACACTGTCCCAGATCCGAACCTGAGCCTGACGGAGGGCCGGTGGGGTACCTCGTCAGACGAACACTTCGTCATCAGAGACGAAGGTCATCAGACGCACATCTGAGCCGGGGGAAGTCAGTACCACTGATGCTGTTCCAGAACATCAGCCTGCTGGGTTGCTGAAGGCTATGGGTGGGAAGATCGAAGGCTAAAGCGTCCTCAATCCAACACATACTGCTGTGGCTGATGAACCTGATCGATAGCCAGCGCTGAATCTAATTTCCTCGGGCTCAGTGTTGCAGACTTGCGTGTTGCCGTTGATGAGGGTCGGTAAGCTGATTAGGTGAGCCTTTTTTTTGGGGGGGGATAATGCACACAAAAAGGGAATTCAGCGGCCCAAAATTAGGGGCTCTCCTCTGGGGGGTGTGCCCAAAATTAATATTTAGCGCATTAGGTGAGCCATGGTACTCGGGAGCGTGTGTGGTGCGCGTCATCACCAAACTGTGAGTATTCAGCGGCCGTGACATCTTGGAGGTCATCTTTGTTGACTCGTCGCTCGAGATACACTCACAAGCATTGAGAACTACGGGCAGATTCGAAGACCACTGGAAGGCTTCGTCCGAGCACCACAAGTTCTCAAATGAGAACCGTGAGAACTCGTGGCGTTCTCAATGAGAACTCGTGGCGTTCTCGGAGACTCGTGACGAGTGTAAAACGATAACTTTGTGAGAAGGGTGTCGAGGGGTGCTGTCAGTGTAGTGATGTTAGACACCATTCACTCCCGAGTCTGGGCACTGGACAGTACCTGGCTGAGCGACCATTGATGCTTATGAGTGCCACATACAAGATGGGCCACACCAATGAGATTTGCTACAGATGCTAACATTGCAGCAGAAACCAAGTTAGTGAGTATCAGAATCCATTTAGTAGAATAGCGTCGGCTACTGAGCGATCGATGCACAACAAAAACAACAATATGTTGTATCTTCAAGGGAACAGGGGCTGATAACATTCGATATCAACCCCTCGCATCCTGCAATTTAATTTGCGGATGATAGAAAAGGATATAGATGATGCAATTGGCGAGCAATCCAAGTGAAACAATTCCCATATCACGACGGGGTGCTCTAGGAAAACAGAGTCTCTTGCATCGAGAATCAAGCAAAACAGGCTCCGATAGTCTTGACATTTAGCTACACGTTGACGGTCGTCTACAAGGAAGAGTTCTTCAATAATATTTATCCGAACCCTTCCTGAACCACCATACGTCCAATGGTGATGTAACCTCTCCGCGTTAAAAACGAAGCATGTTCACACAATTGGCAATGTGAGTGATGCTATCTGTTGCACAGTTATCTGAGTGTCCACTCCACTGAGTGCCGTTTCCTGAGTGTCCACTCCACTGAGTCCCGCTACCTGAGTGTCCACTCCACTGAGTGCCGCTACCTGAATGTACATTCCACTGAGTGCGGTTACTTGAGTATCCACTCAACTGAGTGCCGCTGCCTAAATGCCCAATTAAATGAGTGCCATTAACTGAGTGTTCACTCCACTAAGTGCCGCTATATGAGGTCCACTCCACTAAGTGCCGCTACCTGAGTGTGCACTCCACTGAGCGCCGTTACCTGAGTGTCCACCTGGGTGCCGGAACACTGGCCGGAAGCGATCGTGAACCGGTTCGGGTGGACAGCCAGACTGAAACACGACCAATAGGTGAGTCACGTGGTCCACGACATGAAACACGTGATGTCCTGCGATGAACGTGAGTCACGTGGCAGTCATGTTATGTACATATGTCACGTGACAGACAAGCTATACACATGAGTCACGTGATAGTCATGCGATGCACATGAGACACGTGACAATCACGTGCAACATGCAACCATACAGACGATGTTCGTTCGACTAATCAGCTGATCTATCCCGAGGAAAAAATAAGTCTAATTATCAGTCACAAGGGGAGCTATCTGAAAAGTGCCAAGGGACTAACAAGAGAGGCTATTCATTCTTGGTTGTCAGACTTCCAAACATCGGGTGAGGATAGTCTCACAAGGTCATTTATGAAAGTGTAGAAAACAAAGATGAAAATGACCGGCGATAAGCTTGGTGACAGGTGCCTCAATGAATTCGGGAGAGTTCGTGTGAACTCCAACTGGCGCACTGTTCTCAACTGGCAAATTGGCGCACTGTTCTCAACTGGCAAATTCGCTGATAGTTCAGATCAGTGTGTCTCTAATCATCATGCTCTGTTTTAGAGGTGCCTCAGCTACGGCGGCAGCAGGCGCCCACGTTACGTTACGCCCACGTTACGTTACCCTTGTCCCTCGCTGAGAGAGGCGAACGTGACGTCGTGGGACATGTGGCGCGCCAACCGCGCTGCCACAATCACAACTTGACGTCGTCCGTGTACCCTGTGTAGTGTCGCCACACTCACCACTTGACGTCGTCCGTGTGCGAACTGTGACGTCGTCGCGACACAGACACTTGACGTCGTCCGTGTGCCCTGTGTAGTGTCGCCACACACACAACTTGACGTCGTCCGTGTGCCCTGTGTAGTGTCGCCATATGTGCCACACACCACTTGACGTCGTCCTTGCTCACCACTCACCACTTGACGTCGTCCGTGTGCCCTGTGTAGTGTCGCCACACTCACCACTTGATCGTCCGTGAGTCCTGTGTAGTGTCGCCACACTCACCACTTGACGTCGTCCTGTGTGTGTCTTGTGTGTGTCTGTGTAGTGTCGCCACACTCACCACTTGACGTCCTGTGTAGTGTCGCCACACTCACCACTTGACGTCCGTGTCCTGTGTAGTGTCCACACCCACCACTCGCCCTGTGTAGTGTCGCCACACTCACCACTTGACGCCTGTGTAGTGTCGCCACACTCACCACTTGACGTCGTCCGTGTGCCCTGTGTAGTGTCGCCACACTCACCACTTGACGTCGTCCGTGTGCCCTGTGTAGTGTCGCCACACTTCCCTATTTGACGTCCGTGTGCCCTGTGTAGTGTCGCCACACTCACCACTTGACGTCGTCCGTGTGCCCTGTGTAGTGTCGCCACACTCACCACTTGACGTCGTGGTGTGGTACGCGTCTGGCCTGTTACCCAACCCACTTGCGTCCGTGTGCCATGTGTAGTGTCGCCACACTCACCACTTGACGTCGTCCGTGTGCCCTGTGTAGTGTCGCCACACTCACCACTTGACGTCGTCCGTGTGCCCTGTGTAGTGTCGCCACACCACCCCTTCACGTCCTCGTGTCTTGTGTAGGTCGCCACACTCACCACTTGACGTCGTCCGGTGCCCTGTGTAGTGTCGCCACACTCACCACTTGACGTCGTCCGTGTGCCCTGTGTAGTGTCGCCACACTCACCACTTGACGTCCGTGAGTCCTGTGTAGTGTCGCCACACTCACCACTTGACGTCGTCCGTGTGCCCTGTGTAGTGTCACACCACAAGTGTCGCCACACTCACCACTTGACGTCCGTGTGCCCTGTGTAGTGTCGCCACACCACCACTTGACGTCGTCCGTGTACCCTGTGTAGTGTCGCCACACAGACCACTTGACGTCGTCCGTGTGCCATGTGTAGTGTCGCCACACTCACCACGCGTCCGTGCCCTGTGTAGTGTTGTGTCCCCCCACTTGCGTCCGTGGCCCTGTGTAGTGTCGCCACACTCACCTTGACGTGTGTTGTCTTATTGACGTCGTCCGTGTGCCCTGTGTAGTGTCGCCACACTCACCACTTGACGTCCGTGAGTCCTGTGTAGTGTCGCCACACTCACCACTTGACGTCGTCCGTGTGCCCTGTGTAGTGTCGCCACACTCACCACTTGACGTCCGTGTGCCCTGTGTAGTGTCGCCACACTCACCACTTGACGTCGTCCGTGTGCCCTGTGTAGTGTCGCCACACTCACCACTTGAGCGTCCGTGTGCCCTGTGTAGTGTCGCCACACTCACCACTTGACGTCGTCCGTGTGTCCTGTGTAGTGTCGCCACACTCACCACTTGACGTCGTCCGTGTGCCCTGTGTAGTGTCGCCACACTCACCACTTGACGTCGTCCGTGTGCCCTGTGTAGTGTCGCCACACTCACCACTTGACGTCGTCCGTGTGTCCTGTGTAGTGTCGCCACACTCACCACTTGACGTCGTCCGTGTGCCCTGTGTAGTGTCGCCACACTCACCATTTGACGTCGTCCGTGTGCCCTGTGTAGTGTCGCCACACTCACCACTTGACGTCGTCCGTGTGCCCTGTGTAGTGTCGCCACACTCACCACTTGACGTCCGTGAGTCCTGTGTAGTGTCGCCACACTCACCACTTGACGTCGTCCGTGTGCCCTGTGTAGTGTCGCCACACTCACCACTTGACGTCGTGTCCTGTGTAGTGTCGCCACACTCACCACTTGACGTCCGTGAGTCTGTGTAGTTCGCCACACCACCACTTGACGTCGTCCGTGTGCCCTGTGTAGTGTCGCCACACTCACCACTTGACGTCGTCCGTGTGCCCTGTGTAGTGTCGCCGCACTCACCACTTGACGTCCGTGAGTCCTGTGTAGTGTCGCCACACTCACCACCTTGACGTCGTCCGTGTGCCCTGTGTAGTGTCGCCACACTCACCCCCCACTTTGACGTACTCGTCCGTGTGCCCTGTGTAGTGTCGCCACACTCACCACTTGACGTCGTCCGTGTGCCCTGTGTAGTGTCGCCACACTCACCACTTGACGTCGTCCGTGTGCCCTGTGTAGTGTCGCCACACTCACCACTTGACGTCGTCCGTGTGCCCTGTGTAGTGTCGCCACACTCACCACTTGACGTCCGTGAGTCCTGTGTAGTGTCGCCACACTCACCACTTGACGTCGTCCGTGTGCCCTGTGTAGTGTCGCCACACTCACCATTTGACGTCGTCCGTGTGCCCTGTGTAGTGCCGCTGCATCTGGTCCTCGACGTTGTAGAGCACCACCACGCCGGCCACGAAGTACACCATCTCGCCGGTGGGCAGTAGGTACAGGTTGTTGCGACAGTCCTTGCCGCGGTACCCGTATCTGTTGACGGCAGTCAAGGAAACACACCGCACCAACTCGGCACAGACGGGTCCACGCACCGCACCAACTCGGCACAGAAGGGTTCAAGCACCGCACCAACTCGACAGAGACGGGTTCATGCACCGCACCAACTCGGCACAGACGGGTTCACGCACCGCACCAACTCGACACAGACGGGTTCATGCACCGCACCAACTCGGCACAGACGGGTTCACGCACCGCATCAACTCGGCACAGACGAGTTCAAGCACCGCACCAACTCGGAACAGACGGATTCACGCACCGCACCAACTCGGCACAGACGGGTTCACGCACCGCACCAACTCGGCACAGACGGGTCCACGCACCGCACCAACTCGGCACAGAAGGGTTCAAGCACCGCACCAACTCGGCACAGACGGGTTCACGCACCGCACCAACTCGGTACAGACGGGTTCACGTACGGGCCACGACAAAATACATCGCATCGTTAGTTACGGAGATTAGCATCGGCCTTGGGAGATTCTTGAGTCCTGGGAACCTCCTCACGTTTCCTAGGAGCTCCCCTCACGTCTTTGGGACCTCCTCTCACTTTCCGCGAGCCTACCAATATGCGCAATGAGGGCCCTCTTCTATCTTAGGGGCCATCTTCCCTGTCTTAGGGGACTTCTCTTGAATTCTTTAACTCTCTTCTCTTCTTATATAGGCTTCCTGTTTCAAATTTGGGCATCCTCTCACATCTTGGGGCCTCCCTATCTATCTTGGGGGCATGCTTGCCAACCTTGGTAATCTTCTTTCATCCTGGTGGACTTCTCTTCTCTCCTAAGGGCATCATCTTCCGAATTAGGGCCCTCTTGTACTAACTCAGTGGCCGTTCCTTATTCAATGGGAGAGGAATTTGTGTTCTTGTCCCTGGCCTACCCTTGCGTTCGTGAGCCATCTCTCCTATCCTACGGTTCTCCTCTCTTATCTTAGGTGATTTCCGATCTTGGGGCCTCCTCTTCCAAATTATGGGCCTCCTGTCACACCTCGGGGGCACCCTTTTCCAAACTGGGTGGCTCCTTGCCAGTCTGCAAGTTTCCTCCTGAGTTATGAGGGCCTCTACTTCTCTCCTAAGGGCATTGTCTCCCGTCGTATGGGTCCTCACTCATTTTCTGTGGCCTTTTCTGCCAAACCTGGGGAGCCTCCCTAGCTTGCGTTCCTATATTAGAAGCCACATTTCATCTCCCTGGGCCTATTTACCCGTATTGGGTTCCTTCTCCGCCATCTTGGAAGCCTTCTGCCTGTCTTGGAGGCACCTGGTACGTCCTAGTTGCGCTCTCTGGTCTCTTAGGCGTCTCCTCTTCCAAATAATGTGCCTTCTCGTACAACTTGTTGGCCTCCTCCATCCTGAATGTATCCTTGCACATTTTAGGGAAGTCCTCTTGGGTCCTGGAGCCTCTTCCTCTTTCCTAATGTCCTCTCTCCAAGGCCCGTCTTGGAAGCTTCCTCTCAGTTTTTGTTGTGTCCTCACCGTGTTTGGGGCCTCTTCTCTGTCCTAGATGTCTTCTTTTCCAACTTAGACACTTTCTATCAGCTCTTGAGGGCCTTCTCTTCGTTGCTGGGGAACTCTATGCTCATCTTGGAGACGTCCCATTGGCGTCCTGGTTGACCCAGCTTCTGTCCTAGATGCATCTTCTTTCAAATTAGGGGCCTGCTGTCCTATATCAGGAGCTTTATTGTATTCCCTAGGGCCTCCCTGCATTTGGGTCTTTATTGCATCCAGAGGTCATGTCTCCTATCCTAAGGTTATTCTCTCTTGTCTCAGGGCCTTCCTCTTCCACCCTGGGGTCTCCCTTCAAAACTTGAGCCTGCTCTTCCAAATTAGAGACTCTGACATGCCTCGGTGTCTCCTATTCTAACATGGGCAGCTCCTTGTCTGCTTGCGTGACCTCATCCTCGCTCTCGGGATTTCTACTCCACTCATAGAGGTATCGTCTCGGACCTTATAAGTCCCCAATGTTTTGCTGGGCCTCTACTGCCATCTTCGGGACCTCCTTAGGCGCGTTAGCCGTTTGTCAAAAAGGGCCTCCCAATATTTCAGCGAGAGTGCCCAGGAGCTCCGTAGTGCCCGTCAAGTGGGAGAGCCCTTTGTCGCCGTAAGAGGTCCACTGGCTGTCAGCCCTAAGGAGCTGTCAGCCCTAAGTCCACGCGCTGTCAGCCCCCGCCATTCAGCCGCCCGTTCCCGGTGAGGAATTTCGAGCCAGCAGCCCAGGCCCTCAGCTCGAAAGGATACACCCATTCGATCTTGAGTTTACTTTGCGGTGCCGCTATGACTTTGTGAAGATCGTACTCCTCCCTGACCGCTGACGGCGCGTACAGGTTGACGGGTCGCCCTCGCAGGAACACCTTGAGCACGCCATCGTCTGCGTTGTACGACATGTCCTTGGTGCTGGGGAAGAAGAAGCGGGTGGAGTCAGTTGAGCCTGTGGCTTGTTATCGGCTCCACAATTGTCCAGACACCGGACAGTTCGCACCGATGTTCACGTTCGGTACGTTCACGTTCGGTACGTTCACGTTCGGTACGTTCACGTTCGGTACGTTCACGTTCGGTACGTTCACGTTGGGTACGTTCACGTTCGGTGCTGACTTTGGACAAAATATATCCCACGGGATAGCATGTCTGGTTACCTTTTGTTCCTCAGTGTGTTCTCCGTATTATTTTTTTTGGGGGGGGGGACGATCGGGGCGGTGTCATCTAATTGCATTTTGCACAGATTGCCACAAGCCAAGAGATCGACGTCAGCTAACTATCTGCATCCGCATGCTCGATCTCAGCCGGGACATATATCAAATTACAGTCGGATGTTTGGAGAACGAGCCACGGAGATAACGTATCCGCCTCCAGAGCAGCACTGCAGCGCTGAGGTTAGTGAATCTAACTGGGACCGCTGCCGCTGCACCAAGTGTGACGCCTGCCATCGCTGAGGTGGATCTGCCAAACTGCCACCGGGTGATGCTCACCCCTCTTCCCTGCGACACGCTATTAATACCAGGCGATGCTGGATCGCCCCGATGGCGTCCGTATCAGTGCACGCGTTGTTGACTGAAGGGTTCAAGTGAAGCACAACCGATTACATTATCAGGCAGATTGATGGGATAATCAGTAGACTTTGGCCTTGCGACTCGTCAGGCCTTGGCACAGCGAGTTGCTGGACCACGAGTACGATCGGTGTAACTGGCATGCCACTCATAGGCGCACCGGAGGGGGGGAGGGCCCAGGGGGCCCGGCCCCCCCCCCCCCATGAGACCAAAGTGCCCTTTTGACCGAAAAGTGCCCTCTTGGCCGGAATGTCCCAAATTTAGCCCAAAAATCACCTGCCTTATGTGCCCCGCCTGTGCCAAAGGTGCCCTTTGGGCCCAAAACTGCCCTTTTGGCCTAAAAATGACATTCCCCTGTGCCCTTTCCTGTCCAATGCCTGTCCCAATTAGGTGCCCTTTTGATCTAAAAGTGCCCTGTGCCCTGCCCTGTACCCTGCCCTGTGCCTTGTGCTGTACCGTGAACTCTGCCCTGCCCTGTGTCCTGCCCTATGCCCTGCCTTTACTCCTTTTTACTTTTACTTGTCCTTTTTACTTTTACATCAAAGGTAAGCGGGCAACCTTCATCTCACGACATAATGCATACAGGCTGCATGTTTTTGGAAATATTATTGTAAATACAAGGGTTCGGTGCTATAACATATAACGTGTCCCATGGAAAATTCACGCCCCCCCGGTCAGCAAACCTTCCAGTGTGCCCCGGGCCGCAAAGTGCTCTTTTGGAGCCGGTCAAGTGCCCTTTTGGAGCCGGCCAAGTGCCCTTTTCGGTCCGGCCCCCCCATGGAAAAATCCTGGGTGCGCGCCTGGTGCCACTGTTGGAACCATTACGCTCTGCGAGGCCGCTCACTTTTTGAATGCGGATGTCATGGCCTCCCTCCGGCCGGTTCGACGCACGAAAGCATAACAGCCCGCGCAGCCCCGCCGTTCTGAGAGCCACACTGCCGCGCCCGACCGACGTGACCCGCCCCACCACACTGCAGGCCCTCCACTGTCCTACTGGCGACCGGCCAACAGCGAAAGTGACACACGGCCGAGAGACAGAGCGCCGGTGGAGGCGACACCTTCTGGCCGGCACCCGCTCTCCTTCTCTACAGCTCTCTCTCTCTCTCTCTCTCTCTCTCTCTCTCTCTCTCTCTCTCTCTCTCTCTCTCTCTCTCTCTCTCTCTCTCTCTCTCTCTCTCTCTCTCTCTCTCGCTCTCTTAATGAGCCAGGATATTTGCATGCATGTATACATATATATATATGCATATGCATATGCATATGTATATGCATATATATATATATATATATATATATATATATATATATATATATATGATATATATATATATATATATATATATATATATATATATATATATATATATATATATATATATATATATATATATATATATATATATATATATATATATGTATATATATATATATATATATATATATATATATATATATATATATATATATATATATATATTATATCTATTAATAAATGTGAAGAAGTATTAAGGAGTGAGAGAGAAGTTAGAATAGATTATCTAAGGCGTCTGCAACAACACAAAACATCAGCCTGTTCAAGGGCGTGCTGGGAGACGTGGTGTAGTGTGATTTGCCAGATCTCTCTCTCTCTCTCTCTCTTAATGAGCCAGGATATTTGCATGCATGTATACATATATATATATATATGCATATGCATATGCATATGTATATGCATATACATATACATATACATATATATATATATAATATACACATGCATATATATATACACATACATATACATATACATATACATATACATATACATATACATATACATATAAATATACATATATATATATATATATATATATATATATATATATATATATATATATATATAAATATATATATATATATGTATATCTATAAATATCATTGATACCCGGTGATTGACGATACAATGTGCAAGCAGAGCGTACTTACCCGAGCCGCAGTGCAGCGGAGCGGGACAGGTTAGACATAGATCCACCTAGCGGGCGTCTGCAACAACACAAAACATCAGCCTGTTCAAGGGCGTGCTGGGAGTGACGGTGGGGTGGTGGTGGGGTGCATTTGCCACGCGAAGAAGTGCAGTTTTTAGGAGATAGCAGGGCACAAATAGCAGTTGTTTTGGGTATAAATGGTTGCTACGGCAATTAGCACTCCTCTTCAATAGGAGAATTAGCAGTCCTCTTCAATACGACTCGGGTCGCCAAGAGCGGCCACTGTGTGGGTGCCGTTTTAGGCTACAAAACAAAGTGTAAGACGGGTGCCAAAGTCTGCTCAGTGATCGCAACATGACGGAACATGACTCAGTGATCGGAACATGGCGGCCGGGGTGACAGATCCATCACATGCACCCCAAGATACAGGTATTCAAAACTGGGCAGTGTGCAAACGGTGCGCCCTTATAAATACTCTTGTTGTTGGCAATGTCAACATGTAAGACTAATCTGCTACACAAGGCATGCACACTCGACATATACTTTTTTTTAGATCGGCGACAACAGGAGCTTACAGCTGTGTTGGAAAGGTTCGTCCAATTTTTGCTTGCATTACGGAATATTCACATACAATCAATACTCCAAACCTCCGTAGGTTTGATGGTAGAATGATGATACCCCTGAAGTCTGATGATAATATGATGGTACTCCGGAAGTGTGTTGTGCTTCATTTGCATTCAAATAGTAACATTCCCGTCAACTAACTGCTTTAATCCCGTCCCAGATCAATTTGCTATTCCACATCATGTGAAGCATTTGCAGACTTAGAACGTGTCGAGCATGTTTAATGTGTTCCAGACCGTCACTGTCGAACAGGGGCCGGAATTTCTTAAGGGGGCCCGACCGCCATAAATGTCATATTATGAAAACCATTTTCGGGGCGCACAGAGCGCCAAAAAGTTCCAGTTTGGTGTTGTGCAAATCCTAAAATGTGCTGCTTTCTCAAATGTGCTTTTTTGTTACGGGGAAGGGACTGGAACCCGGGCACCCCTTGACTGCGCCCCTGCTGTCGAGAAGAAGCCGCAAATACTGTTTGTTCACACAGACACTGCTCGGGAGCATAGACATAGTCAAGGGTGTGGTTCAATGGCAAAAGGCTTTTGAAAAAGAACACCGTCCTACCATGTAGAGTCAATGTGAGATGAGTCAACAAGCACTCTGATCATTTTCACAATGTATCGCACTGGTAACGTGAGTATTGCCATGACTTGGCCGATAAGTGTTCTATCAACATTGTTCGTTGATTGTAATTCATCATCACAACTCTATTAATATCATCCTTCGACAAGCAATATGGTGAATCCTGCAATTTTGCAGCAAGAATTTAAAATCAGTGGACGGTTAAGACAAGAAGGAACAATAACAATACATTTTGACTTCGGATATTGCAATTTCCCACTAGCATCATTTGCCAATATTCGCTATCGTGAAGTGCTACATGTCTTTACCCTGACAGTTACCACAATTACCAGAAAATGATGAGGAACTAGGGGTGCTGCCAGGAATTTCTCAAGGGAGGGCTTGACCAAAAACAAATGCGATAAATAGAGACCGCTTTCGGCGCGCTTTTCACGTCGAAAATGTTGTATTTTGCGTGGTGAAATTCTCAAAATGTCTAGTTTCATTTAGTGTATTTTTGTTCCAAAGGAGGATGGAGTCCGCGAGCCCCACATGGTTGCGCCTTTGTAGTGAACAAAATGATTCTGAATAAATTTCCCCATGCAACACTTGGAAAATCTTCCCGATAAGGGTTCTAATCTATCCGTTTCTCCCCAGAAATGATGTTATCCTTGTAGTCTGGCCTGTGCTGTTCGCACACCTCCCCTGGCAGCAGCTTTCGCTTCATGCCATGCAGACTCAGTCCACCAATGCAGTGGCGGTCGACCAGTGGCTAATCGTGCACCAGCATGGCTGAAGTAAAAAGTGCGCTGCAGCTTGTACCCATGCAGCACAAGCAAACGCATGCACCAGACCACACAGTGAACAAACAAGCGAAAACCAATTGTGCATAATATACAATGTTCAATATAAGTACAATCATCGCCATGGCGGCTCAATTGTTGAAGCCAGATCCGGACCGGTCCAACATAGAGGTACGAGGAAGATGGTGAGACGAGCCAACTTTGTGTAAGTGTAGGCTATAACGTAACCTGTGCATCGTGTAGATACACTGTCGGATCTAGGAACCGAGGAGCACGACAGGGGTACGAAGGAAAGTGGACTCGTGATGGGGATGACAGACCGTGGATGGGAGGTTCAGACTCATGTTTCACAAATGCGAGCCGCAGGTGATCAATCTGTGAACTGTGACGCTTCAAACGGGGGAGGTCAGGTCGGGTCACCTCTCACCTGACAGTCGACGTTGGATTGAGGCTTGGTCAGGTCAGGTCACCTCTCACCTGACAGTTGACGCTGGACTGAGGCTGGGTCAGGTCAGGTCACCTCTCACCTGACAGTCGACGCTGGACTGAGGCTGGGTCAGGTCAGGTCACCTCTCACCTGACAGTCGACGCTGGACTGAGGCTGGGTCAGGTCAGCTCACCTCTCACCTGACAGTCGACGCTGTACTGAGGCTGGGTCAGGTCAGGTCACCCCTCACCTGACAGTCGACGCTGGACTGGGGCAAGCGGCCGGAGAGCGACGCATCGGCTGAAAGTCAGACGTGGAGCTCCATCTCTTGTTGAGATGTGCAGTTGTGTTTGCCAGGTGGCGCTGCTGTCCGTAGGTTGGGCTCGGCGAGGTGACCGGGGAGACGCTGTTGCTGCTGAGACCGTCCGAGTGCAGCGACCCCGTCGACTGGTGGTGGTATGGCCGTCTGCTGCCGACACAGGTGGACTCAGTGTCATAGACATTTATTAGAACCTTCCACAACACATTCGTGGCTATTACGATTCCTCGTCTTGTAGATACAACGATAAGAGTAGGATACAATTTTGTTAAAACAATGCGATGACAACCATTCCAAATTCACATTCTCACCAGTCTCACATAACACCAGGCAATAGCTAACTCATGCCAAACATATCCATCAAGATGGCCTGATATGCCGTTTCAGCGCCGCACCAAACCGTGGCACTGGCAGTTCTCTCAGGTCCTGAGGTAAAACGTTATAAAGAGCAGCTGCTCTCACTTGGAACCGCCTTTTTCCCATTTCCGTTCTAGATCTGGGCAGGTAGAGATCGCCAGCATGTCTAGATACTGACTGCCTCTGGCTGACCTGGCCTACAGTATGAAAGGTCAGAGCGAGCTGTTCCGGCTCTCCAAAGCGACGAAGCTTGTGCAGGACAGTTAGACAGTGATAGTTAGCCAACTCACTCGCTGTCAGCCACCCCAGTCTCACCAACAGGTCTGAAACGTGGTCAAATTTCATGCGTCCGAAGATTACTTTAGCCGCAAAATTTAGAATTTTTTGGATTCGGGAAATGTTTTGGAGAGTACCGCTGCCATATATGGAAATACAGTAGCGAACCTGGGAAATCACCAGGGCAGTGACCAGCGTTGTAATGACGCCCGTCGGGAGGTTGTGCTTCAGATGTGATAGACCACATATAATTCCAAAACAGCACCTAGTGATGAGGGAGACATGAGAGTTCCAGGAGAGGTTGCAATCGAACATGAGACCAAGATTCTTTGCTTCTGAGCACGTATGGAGGATTTGATCGCGGAAGTTCACTGTGATGTCCGAAATGTTGCGTAAATTTTGCTGGCTGCCCAACAGAAGTAGCTGGGTTTTATCAGCATTCACTTTCAACCCATTCGCGCAAAACCAGATGTCGAAAGAGGCTAAGACGTGTTCGAGATGTGATTTCAGAGATGAAATCTCGGATTTTTTTCCGCTAACTAAAATTTGGGTGTCATCAGCGTACTGCACAACCACAGCATCCTCAACGAAGAGGCTGAGGTCGTTGGCAAAGAGGCTGTAAAGGAGAAGGCCGAGACAAGAGCCTTGACAAATTCCTATGTTGTTTTGGAGCATAGAAGATGTTTTGGTAGTGCCTAATCTGTCTGTGATTCTTACGCTTTGGGTATGATCCTTTAGATAAGCCGAAAACCAAGAAGTATCGATACCATGAGCGCCCAATTTTGAGAGTAATTTGGCATGGTCTATCACATCGAAACACTTACTCAAATCGAGCAGGCATAGGAGAGATATATCCCCACGGTCGTTGGCGGATAGGATGTGGTCAGTTATGGTTATCAGCGCGGTTTCAGTGGAGTGGCGGGGACGGAAACCATGCTGATTGGGAGCTGGGAGGTGGTTGCGGGATAGGTAGCCGTAGAGTTGCTGATGAACAGCCCGCTCAACAATTTTGGCAATCGTTGGAACCAAAGATATAGGACGGTAGGAGGAAGCTTTGGAAGGGTCGCCAGACTTGAAGATCGGAAGTACTAGGGAGTGTTTCCAGGAGTTAGGAACGTCAGCGTTGGATAGGCAGGAGTTAACCATGTGAAGATATATCTCCCCTAAAACCTCAAAAGTCAGCCAAACAATGCGTGTGGAGATTCCGTCAGGTCCGGGAGAAGAGGATCCATTCATCCCGAAAACAATGGTTCGCAATTCGGACAGCGTCAAAGGTACAAGTGAAAAAGCACAAGCACCCATCCTGGGGAGGTGACATACGAGGTCGGGCGGATCCACCTGCCCAGCTATCTCAGCTGCTACCCGAGGACCCACCCCAACGAAGTAAGCATTAAATTCGTCAGGCGACGCAGAAGGGATGACACGTTTACTTTTGTTGCGAGCGACTGTAGTTTCAATGCTTTTCCAAGTAGAATTGGGCCCCCCCCCTCAAAGATACGCCTTTCTATGTCCAATCTGGTATCACTTCTGACGGCCGAACGAACAGCACTATTCAAATGCTTATATAACGCAGAGTTATGGCCTCCCACTGCCAGAGCTTCCCTGCGTCGGCTCATGAGGTCTTTGGTATCTTCTGAGACCGCTGGGGCAGTTGGGTTTCTAATCTTAACCGAGCGAACGGGGGCATGCGCGTCCAAAACCGGAAAAAAAATGGCCAAAAAATATTCGCACTGTTCAGAAACACTCGCGGATAGACAAACATCGCTCCAATCCTGGGACAGCAGATCATTATGAAAGTGTTGCACGTCAATGCGGCGGAGACAACGGGCTCGAACAGTAACAGCAGACGGTCGCCACTTTGGTATTGAGAGATAGGCACGCACGAATTTGTGAGGACTAAAGTGACAAAATTTTGTCCCGCAGCGGGTGACAAGATCGGCGTGATTGACAACCAAAATATCTATCAGAGAACCGGTCGCGTAAGTACAGTCAGTAACGCATTGATGCAGGCCGAAATCATTCAAAAACTCACCGAGATGCTTCCTGGCGCAATCACTGACCGGCTTTAAAAAATCAGAGTTCAAATCGCCTATCACCACTATCTTCACTCCAGGTAAATCAATCAAAATGCGCTGATACTGAGCTGTCGGTCATACCGCTGCCACACAGCCGCCATGCAGCTGTGCAGCGATGCGCCGATCATGCAGTCGGTCGTGTACTATTGTCGTGCCACCCGACACAACACAACATTGTTGTGTCACGTCGGGTGGGCACGAGCACCGGACTCGCAACACCTCCACTTCCGTCGGCTACGTCAGGTCATGTCACGCCACGTCACGTTAGCTTGTCCGTCGACGTCGGCGTCGACGGACGGACGGACGGACGGACATAGTCTCTGGACATATGTTTGTTCCTTACGTGGGGGCGGGTTAGATTGCTACTTTGCATTTTATCCTACCTTGAAACAGTACATCCTGCCTGAGCACGATGCATTCTGAGAGTGAAATGCCACCAGCTTTAAGCACAAT
This sequence comes from Ashinkailepas kermadecensis, assembly GCA_034440615.1. Lineage (NCBI taxonomy): Eukaryota > Metazoa > Arthropoda > Thecostraca > Neolepadidae > Ashinkailepas > Ashinkailepas kermadecensis. Next base: position 27,395 of record JAOTOM010004263.1, read on the forward strand.
TGGCGCAAAAATGGCGTAGTGGAGCCCTGAGTTTATGCAATATTGCCTGCTAATCGTTCAGCCTATAATGAAAACAAACATCATATTTCGATTATATTTTTACAGCAGAAAGTGATCAGTGGATTACGCTTGAACATATCTAACATCTACAGCTGCATTATCGTTGAAGCCAGTCTGACGAGCGTTTGCTCTTCATGGACCATATGGGTAAGCCAGTATCGCACAGCTGAGCTTCTACTCTAAAATCTGACACGGTAACCAACATACCGCTATAGCTATATAGCTATACCGCTTGCCGAATAGACATGGAGTATTCAGTACTATTCGCTCATAAATCACCAGAGCAATTGATTACTCCGCACTGCCAGTTTTGGCGCGATTGACTGCCCGTCGCCGCAGTTCTATATTTTCCATTTTTCGTCGGGCGACACCCGTCGCTCTTTTCGTTCGTTACTGGGGGTGACACCTGTCACCCCGAGTGGATTTGTTTTTTCATCGTATTTCCGTTGCCTGTGTTTCTGCGTGTTCTTGTTTATTTATATTTCATTAGGTATATTTTTCCCCGCGATGGGGAAAAACGCATGAAGGACACCGACACGATTGTTGCGTTTTTTTAAAAATTTAATATTTGATGATGGGCATTCTTCACGAAAAGGTCACATGGCATTTGATCAACGTTGAGGCTGCAGTAACATCGTAGCGAACAGCCAATGTCAAAAATCGGTTATTTCCAGGGTTGTATAGTCATAGGATGTTTATATATTATCACATATATGTATATGTATATGTATGTGTATGTGTATGTGTATGTGTACATGTACATGTGTGTGTATGTGTATGTGTATGTGCATATGCATATGTGTATGTGTATGTGTATGTGTATGTGTATGTGTATGTGTATATGTATATGTATATGTATATGTATATGTATATGTATATGTATATGTATATGTATATATATATATATATATATATATTTATATATATACATATAAATTATAATATTTATCGCGAATATGGCGCACCAACACATCAACTGACGCACAGGTAGAATGTGGCTGACGATCCCAATGCGAGATTCTATCCGACGTCCGATTACTTGGTCTCCTTTTGTTTTGCTCCGACCGTCCCGAAATCGCATTTTGTGGGAGACCAAGTGATCAAACAAAAAAAGCTACCAATGTCCTCGATTCCCTACTTTTATTTTGCTTCCTAGGTCGATCACATATTGCTTCTGATAAAACTAGTGACAGTCTGGGGATTACTTTCTGATCCAAGACACCCTGTTTTTGTCCCTTCTAACGATCGTGAACGATGTCTCTGCCGACCATAGGACCGACCCCTGACTATCATAGGACCGATCCCTGCCTACAATAAGATCAACCACTGACTACCATAAGACCGATCCCTGCTTACGACGCGGGCAATCCCGGGTTACCACAAGGGCAGTCCACGCCTATCATCAGCTCAGTCCCTGCCTACTGCAAGGCCGGTCTCTGCCGACTCGGAAGCAGGTCTCTGCCGACCAGGGGGCCGGTCTCTGCCGACCAGGCGGCCGGTCTCTGCCGACCAGCGGCCGGTCTCTGCCGACCAGGGGGCTGGTCTCTGCCGACCAGGGGGCTGGTCTCTGCCGACCAGGGGGCTGGTCTCTGCCGACCAGGGGGCAGGTCTCTGCCGACCAGGAGGCCGGTCTCTGCCGACCAGGTGCCAGTCTCTGCCGACCAGGGGGCTGGTCTCTGCCGACCAGGGGGCCGGTCTCTGCCGACCAGGGGGCCGGTCTCTGCCGACCAGGGGGCCGGTCTCTGCCGACCAGGAGGCTGGTCTCTGCCGACCAGGAGGCTGGTCTCTGTGGACCAGGAGTTCGGTCTTTGCCGACCAGGGGGCCGGTCTCTGCCGACCAGGGGGCCGGTCTCTGCCGACCAGGAGGCCGGTCTCTGCCGACCAGGAGTTCGGTCTTTGCCGACCATGGGGCCGGTCTCTGCCGACCAGGGGGCCGGTCTCTGCCGACCAGGAGGCCGGTCTCTGCCGACCAGGAGGCCGTTTGCCGCGGCGCGACAGGGCCCCGGCCGACCCCGGCAGCCGCCAAGGCTGTCCAGTGTCGACCCTCGCCATCTGATAACACAATTAATCGCCGCTCATTTATAGGTCAGACGTTTATGGAGCGGCCGGCTGGACGAGCCGTGGCGAATGTGGCGCGCATCGACCTTGCAGATCATGAGGCGCCGTAGATGGCGCGAGTGTGCCCGCTGGCCGGCGGACGGAACACTGACGGGAGCCGGTGCTGGACTGGGCAGTGGGCACTGGGCACTGGACACGGGGCACTGGACACTGGAAACTGGACACAGGACACAGGACGCTGGACATAGGACACTGGACACAGGACACAGGACACAGGACACAGGACACTGGACACAGGACACAGGACACAGGACACAGGACACAGGACACAGGACACAGGACACAGGACACAGGACACTGGACACTGGACACAGGACACTGGACACAGGACACAGGACACAGGACACAGGACACAGGACACAGGACACAAGACACAGGGCATTGGACACAGGACACAGGACATAGGACACAGGACACAGGACACAGGACACAGGACACAGGACACTGGACACAGGACACAGGACACAGGACACAGGACACAGGACACAGGACACAGGACACAGGACACAAGACACAGGACACTGGACACAGGACACAGGACACAGGACACTGGACACAGGACACAGGACACAGGACATAGGACACAAGACACAGGACATAGGACACAAGACACAGGACACTGGGCACAGTACATATGACACTGGACACAAGACACAGGGAATTGGACACAGGACACAGGACATAGGACACGGGACACAGGACACAGGACACAGGACACTAGACACTAGACACTAGACACTAGACACTAGACACTAGACACTAGACACTAGACACCAGACACGAGACACTAGAAACAGGACACTGGACACTGGACACTGGACACAGGACACAGGACACAGGACACTGGACACTGGACACAGGACACATGACACATGACACAGGGCACTGGACACAGGGAACTGGACACAGGACACAGGACACAGGACACAGGACACAGGGACACAGAGGCACTGGACACAGGACACAGGACACGGGCCACGGGACACAGGACACTGGACACTGGACGATGGACGATGGAACTTCGATACTAGGCACTGGACAGTGGACACAGGAAACTGGGCACTGGTCACGGTCAGCCAATACGCAGGCAGGCAGTCGCGCAGGTGCACACCTCGCATGTTCGCCTGGTGAGGCAGAGTCGGGCTGCGTGGTGAGACCTGCCTGTCCAGCGGGCGCACAGTGGAACATAACACGAATTGAAATGTTCAAATCCGGTTCAATCCGTATCCGCATGAACTAATCCAATCCGTATTCATATCCGTACCGGATGGAGATATCTTTCCACTTTCGAATTCACTTCTAAAAATGTGTATAGCTGAAGCGTAATTGGTTCTAGCAATGCATAACATGCAGGTCACCAATAATAAACAATATTTTAACTAGCAATGCAAGTATGTATATACATATATATATATATATATATATATATATATATATATATATATATATATATATATATATCAAGAACAACGACAATTATAATGCATACAGTGTATTGCTAACGGAATTATGTCATCTGATCACCTGATAACAGTTATATGTACCTCACCTCACCTGTAGGGTGGTACTAGGCTTCACCTGTTGGCATAATGTGTATGTATGTATCTACCAATGCAACTACCTCAATAAGAACGGAGCTGCAGGTTGGATGGGTGGAATGCTGAATGTGGTCATCGATAGCATATCCACCAGCTCAGTGATAACAGTGTGGTTGCAGTCAACTGAAGTGCATGCAAGTTTAATGTTAACTGAGAATGTATAGAACGGTGAAATGAATACAGCTCAAGCTACTTATGCATGTGCTTGATATTAAGGATGACTGCAAGTATGAGAATAAAAAGGTAGTTGGTGATTAGTGGCATGACATATTTGTCAGACAATTAAAAAAACTGACAGTATCAGCTAATCCCAACAATGTATTATACCGTGTTGTACATGATAAGCAGAAGGAAATGTGATTATTCAATTTTTGATTACACGGCAGAATTGCGAACGCCAACCCGTTAGCCGCTCCGTATATATGTATGTGCCCCAAACTCTATGCGATTCACTCCATTACCGTACCAATAAACATCCGTGCGGCTATTTAATCCGTGTTACGCTCTAGCGTGCAGCCCCATGGTCAGGGAGGTCAGACGGCCGACCTCATCACTCAGAGTGGAGTCTGTATACGGAGCCCGGCCGTAGCTAACCATAGCTAGGGCCTATCTGTCATGCAGTGGTTGCATTTTCCGATATGTCTCTATGTTTGTTATGAACCTCATCAAAATCATGACCACCTTCATTATCACTGGTCGTCACTGGTCGGTCAACGAAGAGTGATAATTCAGCCAGTAGCTGTCTGTACCCACACCTGCCCAGTGCACTGTAGCCAGTGCTAGTGATAGTGACACCGACTGCCTGTACCCATGTGTGTGTGTGTGTGTGTGTATGACTGTATGTGTGTGTGTGCGTGCTGTGTGTGTGTGTGTGTGTGAGCGCGTGCATGAACTGAATACCGGTCGACCATGGCGAAGTTATGGCCGATCAGAGGTCGCCGTGTGCCGGGTCGGCCGGCGGAGGCCACACACGGCGACACACCCCAGGCAGGAAACGCGGCAACCGTCGGAAGTCCGCCTCCGCTGCCGGGTGTGAGATCGCGGGTGTGTCGGTCAAAGGTGCTGCTGCCGACACCGGACTCGTGTTGCCGGTGCGCTCCTGGCACGACAGGGCCGGAAACCCTGCGGCCGCTGCGGCACCGGTGTCCGGTGGTGCCGGCGGATACTGAACGTGGGAGACTGTGACCGGCATGGTGAAGGCGCCCTGCCACCGCGGCCACCATCGTACCACTACTTACCACTGCGGCCACCAGCGCACCACTACCTACCACTGAGGCCACCAGCGTACCACTACCTGCCACTGCGGTCACCGGCGTACCACTACCTGCCACTGCGGTCACCAGCGTACCACTACCTACCACTGAGGCTACCAGCGCACCACTACCTGCTACTGTGGCCACCAGCGTACCACTACCTGCCACTGCGGCCACCAGCGCACCACTACCAGCCACTGCGGCCACCAGCGCACCACTACCTACCACTGAGGCCACCAGCGTACCACTACCTACCACTGCGGTCACCGGCGTACCACTACCTGCCACCGCGGTCACCAGCGCACCACTACCTACCACTGAGGCCACCAGCGCACCACTACCTACCACTGAGGCCACCAGCGTACCACTACCTACCACTGAGGCCACCAGCGCACCACTACCTACCACTGCAGCCACCAGCGTACCACTACCTACCACTGCGGCCATCAGCGTACCACTACCTACCACTGAGGCCACCAGCGTAGCACTACCTGCCACTGCGGTCACCAGCGTAGCACTACCTGCCACTGCGGTCACCAGCGTAGCACTACCTGCCACCGCGGTCACCAGCGTAGCACTACCTGCCACTGCGGTCACCAGCGTACCACTACCGGCTACTGTGGCCACCAGCGTAGCACTACCTGCCACTGCGGTCACCAGCGTAGCACTACCTGCCACCGCGGTCACCAGCGTAGCACTACCTGCCACCGCGGTCACCAGCGTAGCACTACCGGCTACTGTGGCCACCAGCGTACCACTACCTGCCACTGCGGTCACCAGCGTACCACTACCTACCACTGAGGCCACCAGCGTAGCACTACCTACCACTGAGGCCACCAGCGTACCACTACCTACCACCGCGGTCACCAGCGTACCACTACCTACCACTGAGGCCACCAGCGTACCACTACCTGCTACTGTGGCCACCAGCGTACCACTACCTGCCACTGCGGTCACCAGCGTACCACTACCTACCACTGAGGCCACCAGCGTAGCACTACCTACCACTGAGGCCACCAGCGTAGCACTACCTACCACTGAGGCCACCAGCGTACCACTACCTGCTACTGTGGCCACCAGCGTACCACTACCTGCCACTGCGGTCACCAGCGTACCACTACCTACCACTGAGGCCACCAGCGTAGCACTACCTACCACTGAGGCCACCAGCGTACCACTACCTACCACCGCGGTCACCAGCGTACCACTACCTACCACTGAGGCCACCAGCGCACCACTACCGGCTACTACGGCCACCAGCGTACCACTATGGCCACCAGCGTACCACTACCTGCCACTGCGGTCACCAGCGTACCACTACCTACCACTGAGGCCACCAGCGTACCACTACCTGCCACTGCGGCCACCGGCGTACCACTACCTGCTACTGTGGCCACCAGCGTACCACTACCTGCCACTGCGGTCACCAGCGTACCACTACATACCACTGCGGTCACCAGCGTACCACTACATACCACTGCGGCCACCAGCGTACCACTACCTGCCACCGCGGTCACCGGCGTACCACTACCTGCCACTGCGGCCACCAGCGTACCACTACCTGCTACTGTGGCCACCAGCGTACCACTACCTGCCACTGCGGTCACCAGCGTACCACTACCTACCACTGAGGCCACCAGCGTAGCACTACCTGCCACTGTGGCCACCAGCGTACCACTACCTACCACCGCGGTCACCAGCGTACCACTACCAGCCACTGCGGCCACCGGCGTACCACTACCTACCACTGAGGCCACCAGCGTAGCACTACCTACCACTGCGGTCACCGGCGTACCACTACCTGCCACCGCGGTCACCAGCGTACCACTACCTACCACTGAGGCCACCGGCGTACCACTACCTACCACTGAGGCCACCAGCGTAGCACTACCTGCCACCGCGGTCACCGGCGTACCACTACCTACCACTGAGGCCACCAGCGTAGCACTACCTGCCACTGCGGCCACCGGCGTACCACTACCTGCCACTGCGGTCACCAGCGTACCACTACCTACCACTGAGGCCACCAGCGTAGCACTACCTGCCACCGCGGTCACCGGCGTACCACTACCGGCTACTGTGGCCACCAGCGTACCACTATCGCCACCGGCGTACCACTACCTGTCACGTGGTCACTGGCGTACCACTCAGAACCAGCAATACCCCGGCGCTACCTTCCCACGCCTGAGTTACTTTCTTGATCGGTACTGGTGCCCGACCCAGACGGCAGATTTACCAGACGGTGCCCGATCCTGACGGTACCCGACCCAGATGGTAGGTTCGTCCCAGACGGTAAGTACCCAATCCAGATGGTGGGTGCCCGACCCAGAAGATAGGTGCCATCCCAGACGGATCGGTGGCTGCGTGTCATCACGAGCCGGAGAACACCACCCTGTTAGTTAGTTATTTGGGTTTAGGGCGCCTCGAACACCACCCGGAGAACAGCACCCTGATCGGACGGCAAGAGTCTGCACAACGAGCCTGGTCAGCCAGCAAGGCACCGTGAACGTCCAACTCATGATAATCCCCGGCTCTTATGCCCATTCACTGGCGAATCGTGTCGAGAGCTCCTGTCTTAACTGAGCCGCACGCGAATTTCAACCAATACCGAAATGGAAATAGCATCGATAATGATAAATGGCAATGCCAGTGGCGGATACGACGGATTCAAAATAGGCCGTGACGTGGCCTCATCAGAAAGTGGGCGCAAAGGGCGCTTCGGACGACCGGTCAGGGGCCTGGACCAACTAAGGGTCGCTGGGCTCACTGAAGGGCCACAGGGCCGACGAAAGGGGCCACGGGTTGTTGGAGAGAGCCCCAGGCCGATGAAGAGGGCTGCCGAGTGGGAGGAGAGAATCCGCGCCAGGTGTTAAGGGATCAGGGCAAGCCAACGTGAAGGGTTTCTAAGCCGACGGAGGGGACCTCGGTCATTACAAGGACCACGGGCTGACGAAGAGGGCTCCGGTCAGTGAAGAGGGTTTCTGGGTCGACGGAGAGTATTACTAAGCCAACGGAGAGGGTTCCTAACCGATGGAGAGGACCCCGGACCGTTGAAGAAGATACTCGGCCGATATGGAGAGCCCCTGTGTCGATGAAGGGGTCAAAATCGTAGACAGAGGGGCCAGCCTAACAAAGAAGGATCTGGGCCGCTTAGGATGGCCCTGGAACGCCAAGGAGGAGCCCTGGGCTGATGGAGAGAGATCTCTAGCCACCGAAAAGGACCTAGGGACGTCGGAGAGGGCCTCGGAGCGATGTGAATGGCTCCTGAGCAGATGAATGTGCCCAAGCCGTAGAAGGGTCTCTCGTCTGACGAACGGGCCTCAAACTGTTGAAAGGAGGCCTGGGACCTGACGGAGAAGGTCCTGAACTATTAAAGAGAGTCATTGGGCCAGTTTTGGTATGAACCGCACTCTGATGAAAACGGACTCGGAGCTGACGGTGCAAGCCTCGGGCCGAGGAAAAGACCCTCGAAACACTGAAATCAGTTGTGGGGAGGCGTAATTTGAAGGGGCACTCTTAACGAGACAAGGAGCACTAACGTCCAAGTCGGCATCGAAGCTTTAGATGGCTTTCTCCTTGGACAAATCCTGAATCTACCACTGGGCTGTGGTGCATGTGGTGAAATTCTGTAGGTTCCATACTTACCATTTCCTGACAAAGATAACGAATGACACCAAAAACGTGAGTTCATTCCCATAGTTCTGCTCTGGTGACAGCGCCTAGACTGGTCTCTGGTGAATGTCAGATGTGGGTTGACGTGACTCCTCTGATCTGGCCTGGACTGACCTTTGGCGGACGTTGGAGGTGCGGCGGCGGTACCCGTCTGGCCGGTCGTATCCTCCGTGAAGACCATTGCCGAGCCGCTGTGGTGACGAGCGCATCGAGTTCTGCATCGTCGTCAGCTTGTTGACCGCTGCCAAAACGACAGGCACGGGGTCAGCTGAGCCAGTCAGTATCATCACCACGCTGGATATTGCCCCCCCCCCACACACACACGGTGTAGAAGTCTGGTGATCCGAATGGATAGTGCAGCGTCAGTGAACACATTTGGACTTTTATTGAAACAGCTTCTTCGGCCTCCTCAGACCATTTCGTGCCGTAAAAGAAAAAAGTGTATTATGATGTATAATTAAGCTTGTACATCTTAAAGCAAAGTCTGTTTTTCGCAGGAAGGTGAAAAGTAGCTTGATGATAACTGGGTGGCCATCCCCCAACAGTGAGGATAAAAAAATGAATTTATGTGTGCGGCAATTATCGGTCAGTGCTTCTCGAGGGCCATGGTATTTGTGACAAAGAAGAGATGTGTTGCTGTAAGCTGGGTGCTGCATGATCGGCATGATGGTCGAGGTAAAGCAGTATCAATAAACGGAGGTGTGAGCAAAAGTATTTCCTGTGCCGAACCGCGAAAGGGCCTTTTATTCTTGTTGGTTTTTCGAAAAGACAATATCCAGGGATCGACGACATGTTTGATGAGTCGTAATTGTGCATGGTTTGTGTCCTGAATCCATTTGTCTTTTTTCTTTAAAAAATGCTGAGTGTTCTGTCGTATTGATGATCAGAGGAGATCCGTGCGTGCCCCGGTCCGGGAGTTCACAGTATCTCCTCCGTCATTGGAGGTGGTGTTGCTTAGAACGAACTGACATCAAATGCGTCTTACATCCTCCATACTATGGACAATATAATATGCCCACACTGCAGCTGAGAAAGAAATACTCTCACACAAATGCTAGATGGGTACCCATAGAATGATCAAAGAATGGCGTGTGTATAACCTACACAGGAACATCAGACGGTGGAAGAATGTGGTACTGAAGTGCGACACTCACTCAACAAGCGTACCATTTTTTGACAACGGCGGTTTTCAATTACGAGTCACAAATGTTCATGACAGACCACACATCGCGAATCATGGCACACGAATCACGAATCATGCACAACGGAACATGAACCGTGAATCACGGGACATGAAACACGAGCCATGAATTGTGTCAACCTCTCGGTTGACAGCCACCAGCCATATGCCCAGGTCACGTCGCGAGTCGCGAGTCACGGGCACATCACGAGTCACGCATGATCGGTCAGAGCGCGACTTCACAATGACACAATGACTCCGCCGGGCCCAGCGGGCGGCACCCGGTGGGGCCGGATGGGCACCGATAGCTGTCGACAGCTATGGCGGGAGACATCGCCCCCGCCTCGGGGCAGGCTGCCACCAGACACGGGGCGCGGAGAGCCCAGCCGCCCCCGCCTCGGGGTAGGCTGCCACCAGACACGGGGCGCGGAGAGCCCAGCCGCCCCCGCCTCGGGGCAGGCTGCCACCAGACACGGGGCGCGGAGATCCCAGCCGCCCCCGCCTCGGGGCAGGCTGCCACCAGACACGGGGCGCGGAGAGCCCAGCCGCCCCCGCCTCGGGGCAGGCTGCCACCTGACGCGGGGCGCGGAGAGCCCAGCCGCCCCCGCCTCGGGGCAGGCTGCCACCAGACACGGGGCGCGGAGATCCCAGCCGCCCCCGCCTCGGGGCAGGCTGCCACCAGACACGGGGCGCGGAGATCCCAGCCGCCCCCGCCTCGGGGCAGGCTGCCACCTGACGCGGGGCGCAGAGAGACCCTGGGGACGCCAGCCGCCCCCGCCTCGGGGCAGGCTGCCACCAGACACGGGGCGCGGAGAGCCCAGCCGCCCCCGCCTCGGGGCAGGCTGCCACCAGACACGGGGCGCGGAGAGCCCAGCCGCCCCCGCCTCGGGGCAGGCTGCCACCAGACACGGGGCGCGGAGATCCCAGCCGCCCCCGCCTCGGGGCAGGCTGCCACCTGACGCGGGGCGCAGATAGTCCAGTTGAGCACACCACGGTAGGCATGAGCGTCGGGAGTATTCCCAGTCGTGATGGAGTAGGGCCTGTTTATTCATCAGCCGTCTGAAGGACGAAACGGTCCAGTGATGAGTTCAATGGTCCGGCCGGCACGTAAACTCTGAGCACCGATGACGATGGAGATGCACACCGTTGGAAAAATAGGCTGTTCCTGGATTTTTCGCAAACAGAATATTGTCCTCTTCAGACAATTATCTTCGCCTTCTTCTCCTAAGGCAGTTGAATGGTACTGCTTGGTAATGGACTGACGGTCACGATGAATGTTCTATGATGAAATACTCAAGAATCGTTGCAAGTGTAAACTGAGATTCTAATGTCACAATTTTGAAGAAAATACTCCCTGTATTCGATTAGCCAATGCTTTTCGTCCCCACCTCCAGCATTACAAAGTACAAATCCGACTCTGGTGGTGTATGTGGTCCGCTGATGAAGTGCGAGTGGTGTCTATGGTACGCTGATGAAGTGTGAGTGGTGAATGTGGTCCGCTGATCACGTGTGAGTGGTGTATATGGTCCACTTATGATGTGTTAGTGGTGTATATGGTCTGCTGATGATGTGTGAATGGTGTATATGGTCCGCTGATGACGTATGAGTGGTGAATGTGGTCCGCTGATGACGTGTGGGTGGTGTACGAGTACGCGGTCCTCTGATGACGTATGAGTGATGTAGTTGGTCGGCATGCTGACCATCCTGTAGGCCACGGGGTGATGCACAGTAACATCGTCGGACACGACAGCGTCAACGCTCGGCTGTGATGAAGCTGTACTGACTTGGATGACGTGAAAAATCGGCTCCGAGGAGCTATCAGCACCGTAGAAACAACTGTAACACTGTGGTTTAGCATCGGGGTGATTCGCCCCATCTAGAACAGAGTTCTGATCCTATACAGGAACCCCTTTCGTTAGGAAGTTGCTATTTCTGAGCTTACCTAAATGACTGACAAATAATAACCCAAAACCAGATTATTTGTACACAACTAGGGCCGACACACAGACCTCCTGGTTTTGCTACATGTAACTGTCGAATAATCGGACCATGGTTGAGCCCTGGTTCAGACTGGGTTGTCAGATTTAGATGAAAAGGGCAGCCAATGAAGTCACAGAAGTATATAATACGGCCCAATAAATGCCGTCTGAAGCCGTCTGAGTGTCAGTCCAAGAGCAGCAGATACACTGGCACTAAAAGCAAACGCCTGCTTTACCACTGATCAGAGGGTCCCGCCGTGCCCGGCTAGGTCGGGACTACTTTACCACTGATCAGAGGGTCCCGCCGTGCCCGGCTAGGTCGGGACTACTTTACCACTGATCAGAGGGTCCTGCCGTGCCCGGCTAGGTCGGGACCACTTTACCACTGATCAGAGGTTATCGCCGTTCCCGGCTAGGTCGGGACTACTTTACCACTGATCAGAGGGTCCCGCCGTGCCCAGCTAGGTCGGGACTACTTTACCACTGATCAGAGGGTCCCGCCGTGCCCGGCTAGGTCGGGACTACTTTACCACTGATCAGAGGGTCCCGCCGTGCCCGGCTAGGTCGGGACTACTTTACCACTGATCAGAGGTTATCGCCGTGCCCGGCTAGGTCGGGACTACTTTACCACTGATCAGAGGTTATCGCCGTGCCCGGCTAGGTCGGGACTACTTTACCACTGATCAGAGGTTATCGCCGTGCCCAGCTAGGTCGGGACTGCTTTACCACTGATCAGAGGTTATCGCCGTTCCCGGCTAGGTCGGGACTACTTTACCACTGATCAGAGGTTAACGCCGTGCCCAGCTAGGTCGGGACTACTTTACCACTGATCAGAGGGTCCCGCCGTGCCCGGCTAGGTCGGGACTACTTTACCACTGATCAGAGGGTCCCGCCGTGCCCGGCTAGGTCGGGACTACTTTACCACTGATCAGAGGGTCCCGCCGTGCCCAGCTAGGTCGGGACTACTTTACCACTGATCAGAGGGTCCCGCCGTGCCCGGCTAGGTCAGGACTACTTTACCACTGATCAGAGGGTCCCGCCGTGCCCAGCTAGGTCGGGACTACTTTACCACTGATCAGAGGGTCCCGCCGTGCCCGGCTAGGTCGGGACTACTTTACCACTGATCAGAGGGTCCCGCCGTGCCCAGCTAGGTCGGGACTACTTTACCACTGATCAGAGGGTCCCGCCGTGCCCGGCTAGGTCGGGACTACTTTACCACTGATCAGAGGGTCCTGCCGTGCCCGGCTAGGTCGGGACTACTTTACCACTGATCAGAGGGTCCCGCCGTGCCCGGCTAGGTCGGGACTACTTTACCACTGATCAGAGGGTCCCGCCGTGCCCGGCTAGGTCAGGACTACTTTACCACTGATCAGAGGGTCCCGCCGTGCCCGGGAGGGTCCCGCCGTGCCCAGCTAGGTCGGGACTACTTTACCACTGATCAGAGGGTCCCGCCGTGCCCGGCTAGGTCGGGACTACTTTACCACTGATCAGAGGGTCCCGCCGTGCCCGGCTAGGTCGGGACTACTTTACCACTGATCAGAGGGTCCCGCCGTGCCCGGCTAGGTCGGGACTACTTTACCACTGATCAGAGGGTCCCGCCGTGCCCGGCTAGGTCGGGACTACTTTACCACTGATCAGAGGGTCCCGCCGTGCCCGGCTAGGTCGGGACTACTTTACCACTGATCAGAGGGTCCCACCGTGCCCGGCTAGGTCGGGACTACTTTACCACTGATCATAGGGTCCTGCCGTGCCCGGCTAAGTCGGGCCAACAGTTGGCAGCGTGATAAGACCATGTGATGGGGTAAAGGGTCCTTGGCTGTCAGCTCGACCACCCTTCAGCTGACGCCGTCAAGAGGGAGGGGAGGGGAGGGGGGTCACTGAACTAACGGATCGATGGTGCATCTCCCCCACACACGTGGCGACGACGCGTCACGTGACGCATACACCCCCAGACCTGCAGCGTATCGACCGTTACGGCTCTGTTAAAACGTGCATACAAGCGAGGATGGCAAAGGCTTGTTGTAGATATCATAGAATGCACAGAGCTCATCCAGATATTAAGGTAATCTTTACCCCAAAATTATCCCAGTATACACATATATGCATATACATATATGTATATACATATATATATATATATATATATATATATATATATATATATATATATATATATATATATATATATATGTATATATATATGTATATATATACATACGCATATACATATATATGTATGTAGGTATGCATGTATGCATGCATGTATGTATGTATGTATGTATGTATGTATCTGCTTAGGCTGTGAATGACCTCTGACCAGACACACAGCCCGATTCTGACCTCCAACCAGGCTCACGGCCCGCCACTGACCTCTGACCTGCCCTGTAGCCCCCCCCCACCCCACCCCCCACAAACCTCTGGACCCGTCGACCACGTTGAGTCGCCGCTGCAGGTCGGCCACGGTCGTCTTGAGGAAGGTGATCTCGTCCTGCTGGTCTCGCACCAGCTTCTCCAGGTCGAAGAGCCGCAGCGGCAGCGCGGCGTCCTCCGCCTCCAGCATCTCATCTGGGGAGGGTCGGGACGTCACTGTTCTGTCGGGGCGCGTGCAGGGCGGTGTCAGTGCTACGGTGAGTGGTCGTCAGGACCAATAATGTTGGTGGCATGGATGGGGAGGGTTGCTATGACGTCACTGATTTGTCGGGGCGCGTGCAATGCTGTGCCGGTGCTGCGGTGAGTGGTGCGTCAGGACCAGTGTCGGTGCCGTGGACAATCTGCGGACGACCTGCGCAGCTTCACCAGCGACGGTGTACTTCAGCGAATTGTGTTTTCACCAGAACAAGTGATGTTTACTGTTTACTGTTTACTGCTGAACAGCTGACGCCAGGCGGCCGCATCGTGAAGTGGTGGACGTTCTGCACGTCGAGAACGGTCTACAGAACTACGGCTGACATGTAGACAGTGGCTGTGGTGCTCGCGCCGCCTGATAAATGGCGTGGCGACGCCCGCTGTCGTCGGCGCGCCCGTCCTGCCAGCCAGCCAGTACGCGGCCCCGTTCATTAGAGGCCATAAGCGCCGACGCCGGCCGGCGGTAGCCTTGGGTTCGCTGCGGGGTGTGGGTGTTCCGGCGGGAGTTGGTGGCTAAGAGGCCGCCTCAGCGGCCACGGTCGGCGCATGCCACGCCCCCTCCCTCACACACCCGCCAGCCTGTCACGTGACCTCGGCTTCTGCACCTCGACGTGTGTGGGCTGTTCACTGTTCAGCCTCCCACTCTCTGACGGTGAGGGTGTCCTCGAGATAGCTGGAAATAGAAGCAGCCATAATCAAGTGTGGATGTGTCGAAGATACGCGGCCGATTGTTGAATGACAGTTTGGGTTCCGCTGACAGACGTCTGGCGCGTCAAGATGACTAGGCGATAGTCATTGGCACATCCAGCCAATGACGAGTCGGCCTGGTTTGGTGACGTGGTCGTTTTGTACTCGTCACAAAGCGGTGTCCAGCAATGAAGTGGTGGTCACTATTTCAGACCAGCACTAGCACGCGCAGCTGAGCCTAGAACATCCTTCGGCCGTGGCGGTAGGGGATAGTGGTCACTATTTCAGACTAGTACTATACCCATACAGGTGCACATAGAGCCTCCTCTGGCCGTGGCGGCAGGAGATAGTGGTCACTATTTCAGACTAGTACTAGCATGCGCAGCTGAGCGTAGTCTCCTCTGGCCGTGGTGGCAGGAGATAGTGGTCACTATTTCAGACTAGTACTAGCATGCGCAGCTGAGCGTAGTCTCCTCTGGCCGTGGCGGTAGGAGATAGTGGTCACTATTTCAGACTAGTACTAGCATGCTCAGCTGAGCGTAGTCTCCTCTGGCCGTGGCGGTAGGAGATGGTTCACATAAGCGAATGTCATGGAGTATCCTGTGCGTCTACCAGTGTCGGAAGCGAGGAGACGGAGCCGGCGCGTTATACTTCAACAAGCGTTTTCTTTTTCTTCTTTTTTCTCTCGTTACGGTGAGCGGCGGTCCGCAACACAGGCTTGCTGTTGTTTATTAGCCCTCGCCAGTGGAGAGGAGTTGATCACGGGTGAGAGTTAAATTGCTTTGCGGTACCTTCAAACAACTGCACTAACACGTGCTTTATAGTAGCGAGTGTTGATGGAAAAGTTGACACAACCGAGTAAGAATTGTTCCTAAGGCCATAGTTTCGTCCAGCTTCTACTACAATGACTCACGGTTCAGTTAGCTGTGCTCTACACCACCGCAAACACGTTGTGGAGTCCAACACAACTGATTCACTTCTCTCGAAAGCAGGACGGGGCGACGATGGCCGAGTGGTTAAAGTGTTGAGCTCTGGGTACCAAAGTTCCCGGGTTCAACACTCGCACCACTCGGGACATTTCCCAATCCCGCGGCATACCGACGAAACAGTGTGGGCGGCACCATTAGCCGTGGTAGTTCATAAAGTGCGTCGAGAACCACCCAATAAGCAAGCAAGCAAATCTCGAAAGCAGGAAAGTTGGTTCTTTCTCCGTTGAGTAACTTGTTTCAAAGGTAGAGCTCAAAAGTAGTGAGTTGAGTAGTTTCGCAGATCCTTACATACCAACGAAGGATCCGGTCTGTCCAAATATAGCTCTCTGGATAATTATATTGTGCGTCGAGGGATGCATATAAAATATTCCGGTTTTATCCGCAGGCGTAATAATGGAATCGTGAATTATTGACGGATGGCCGATCTAGGAAATTATCAATTGGCAGCCTACAGCTAGGTCGACATTAAATCAATCGTTAGTTAGTTAGTTATTTGGGTTGACCATCGTCGACAATGGTCATATAGCGCCCATAGCAAGTTCATTCATGAAAACTCAGAAGAATATTTGGTAAAACAGTTTTTCCCCCATTTTTTCCCAGTGTCATGCTGAGGTGTATCTCCCCGCATAGTGTCTCAGTTAAAACATTTCTTCGCTGCCAGCTGCTTAGGAAATGTGATGTGGTGCGGTTGGCAAATAGTCCCGGTTAGGGCGGCCGCCTATCACACACGTCTCGGTGTCCAGGCAGGCTCCTCGATACGGGCGACTCAGCGCGGGGACGGGGCCTGGAATTCCCTTCGGTCGGTGGGGAGATGGGCATCCGCTTACGGTTTGTAGGCGGTGTAAGTGGTGGACATGTTAATGGGACTGGGGGTGGGGTTGGACCCATTATTTTCCATGGGAAGCCAGGTGGTGCGCGCGGCGCCAACAGAGAGCGTTCTCGCGCACCGAGCCCCGAGGCCACGGGAGGTTTTCCCATCACGCTTTTCCCACCGATGACTCGTGCCAAACCGGTGGCTCGCTCTGCTCGACCTTGCGAGGTCAGGTCCAGAACTCTACTTCGCACCGGAATTCTCAGTGGCGGCAATGAGATGATCGATCGGAGAGATGAAATAGCCCATGGGGGTATTTCACTCTGCTCGACCTTAGGGACTTCTGCTGGATTTGTTGTTCGAGTGGATACCACCCTGGTCGGTTCAATCACCTGAGTTGCGGGGGCAGCCGTCTGGCAGGCGACCATGCACTGCTCAGGGCGGAGCTGCGTCCGAGCATTGTAAGAAACTCGCGACTTAATAGAAGCGAAACGAGCAGACACGATGCAATCAGCAGCAATCCCGGCCGCAGTAGCTATCAGCTACTGCGGCCGGGATTCCCTCCCCTGGGTTTACCTGGATTATAGCCAGGCCACATTCCTTCAGCATATCAATCAGGTGTTGCGCTGTCATCCTGGCCAGCACATTGTTGCATGGGCGATCACAGCTTCGTGATGTTAGTGCATGGGATCCGTCTGCTCCTTCCTGGGATGGTTGAGATTGGAGGGGATGCGCGGAGCTGGTCACCACAGCAGAGTAAGAGCTAGTGGTGGTGACCAGTTTGGCCAGTTCTCGAGCCTCTCGGGATGATACTCCCCAGTCAAACTTAAATTTTATGACGTTCTGCTCCCGTTTGAAAACCGGACATCCTCGGTCACGAGCAGAATGGTCACCCTTGCAGTTGGGACAGCACAAGGTTTCAGTTGTGCAAGGATTCTCAGCATGCTCAGAGGACGCACATCGCGGACATTTCGGCTTGGATCGGCAGTGGCGGCTGGTGTGTCCATACCTATGGCAGGCGAAGCATCTCATGGGGATGGGTAGGTGTAAGCGTGCACCCTGACCCTAACACGCCCGATCCTCACATGGATTTAATGTTTGATAATTAAATATGAGTACGACGTTGTCTGTGTTGTGTAAAATTCCGTCCCATTTTGTTTTCAATCTCCTGGCCTCCAGGACACCGAAGCCTGCCAGACCGCGGGCAACGTCTTCACGTGTCACGCCTTGTAAGTCGTGGCAAGCAATGACACCCATTAAGCAGTGTTTGGCGCGATGAGTGTTCACTGTCATGGATGCTGTCTTTTGCACGCTTTACCCTTCGATGGTGTACGACAACGTAAAAACCTTGGCTTTTAGTGGCCTCCTGGCCTCCTCCGGTTCCAAAAACTTCATTTCGATGCCACCGTCACTCAATCGGTCGCATCGTACCTCTGTATCAAAACGCTCGGTGGCCTCGCATCGTTGGGAAGGGCTGAGGCCAAACAGTCTTAGTCCTGAACTCACAAAATTAGGACAGTTGGGTCAACAAACTCGGGCTCTACTTCGATGTACGTTCTGGTATATTGTCAGATCGATTCGTCCTGAGACCTCTGGAGGGAGAATTGGTGTTGCAGGGCCAGGTGAAGGACAACGATGTTAGGATGGAATGGACATTGGAATGGAAGCGTATGGATGGAAGGATGAGTGAGGCACTCCTAAGTCTGGCCCCTAACTGTTGGAGTATGCCGCCAGATCATTGGGGCATGCAATCCCCACCACCACGGAAAGGTGGTGCCTCGTCTGGGGAGGACATGAAAACAATCCATTCCCTACTTGGCTAAGAATATCTGTCCACTCCCCGGTCAGCAAAACTCGCTGGTTAGTTAAATGACAAATGACATCCACACACAGTTTGACCCGGCCGGACGCTGCACAAGCGTGGGGCGACCGTGAAAAGAGCGCCTTAGGCGCTCTTTTCAGGGTACAATCGGCGTACAATTCGCTCGTACAATTTCACGGTACAATTCGTTCCAGGGTACAATCGGACCGCAAAAGGCGGGGGAGTGGCGTCAGTACATCCTCCCGACTCGGCGACTTTTGATCGAGCAGGCACAACGCTAGCCAATGCACAGGCGCTGCGTTGTTGTGCTGTCGTTGTTGTGCTGATAATGTGCCAATACCAACATCGGTAATGTGCCAACACCAACATTCGGCATCTTGTCCCTGAGTGCAGAATTAGTGCGACAGAGACGGCAAAATATGCATTGAAAACGGCGCCTCTGTTCAGCTTGGTTCGACGACAAAACGCCGGACTTAAGTGTGCCATGTCTGGCTGCGCCAGAATTATCTGTATCGCATACTAAAAGGCGTGTTTCACTATGTGAATGAAGCCTTACTAAGTTGTCCACGCGTTCACTAGATTGTCTACACACACACTCAATTTTCCTCTTGTTTGTCCAGTGTTCCATGCCTTCACCAAGTCTGCGACGATCCAGGCATTAACAGCGGCTACTACGATGTATGACGATGACTGCTGTTTTATGGTTAATTTCTAGTCTGCAGGGCCTAAATAGTGTCCAAGTCGTATTGAACGATATAAATTACCCCAACATGAAGATACAGTACATATTTTGAAAAAATTGCTTTTTCTTCAACTCCGCAATTTTATTTTCAAACTTATCCATGCATTTAATACTATTTTCGGACCCATTCCGTCCACGGCTTTCCGATGTAACCGGTTAATTTTCGTTCAACGCTTAGTTTGGGAGTTAGACGGGGCTGTTTAAGGATCACTCCCCACCTCCATCCGAGACGGAGTGTGAGGATCTGACTAGAAGGACCAGAAGGCCTTAGTCCAAAATCGCATATCGGTACGAAACTGTAACTAGTGCAGGGGTCAAATCATTCAACTGTTTTTCTTCAATGGGAACACCTCTACAAAAGCGAAACCAAGCATACAAGCACAACCAATCACACAAGCAGAACCAATCACACAAGCAGAACCAATCACACAAGCAGAACCAATCGCACCAGCAGACTGACGCATGCAGACAGAACCAAGCACACAAACAGAACCAGCCTAATCAACGGGCACGCTACACATTTACCCCGTTTACATGAGCAGGTCAGCTGTAATCGGAAATTTCCGATCCGGTCGATTCGCAAAAGTTCAGATCGCGCGGCCCGTTTAAAAGAGCAAAGCAGCCACCTAATCGGATTTTTGCGATCTGGCGGACAAAGTATCATCAGTGATCCAAGTAGTTAGAGGTCGTTGGGCAGAGAGGTAGGGAATCAGCGACTCTATAAATTCGAAGGATTTTGGTGGCAGGAGCATTGACGAGAACGACCGATATCTAGTTGATGCGGAGATGAATGTCGAAGCAGAATTGCACGTGGCCCAAGCTGCATTCATGATTTGGGTTTGTGGTCAGCACCTAGTTGAATGCCAGAGGAGCTTTACGGTATTCATGGAAGGCACGACGGAAGGAACCGCAAATTTGGATTATCGAGCCTATCGACTCTTGCGCAGGAGAAGGCGGCAGAGCATTATTTTCGAAAGTTTTCCTAATCGCATCTTATTCGGAAGTTTTGATGCAAACGGGGTAATTGTCACGGGTCGCAACGCAGTGTGCTTACGCCAGGCTTCTGCTACGTCGAGGTGATTTCCATACGACTTGGCCATGCCGGCGCAGCCGTTCTGCTGCTCAGCGGCGTGGGCTGACGCCTTGTCCAGGTCGGAGGTCAAGGGTGACACCAGCGGCATCGTCCTGACGAAGACATCACCGCGCTGAGCCGTCAGCCACCAACGAAGCCACCGTCAGCCACCAACGAAGCCACCGTCAGCCCCCAACGAAGCCACCGTCAGCCATCAATGAAGCCACCGTCAGCCACCAACGAAGCCACCGTCAGCCACCAACGAAGCCACCGTCAGCCACCAACGAAGCCACCGTCAGCCACCAACGAAGCCACCGTCAGCCATCAATGAAGCCACCGTCAGCCACCAACGAAGCCACCGTCAGCCACCAACGAAGCCACCGTCAGCCACCAACGGAGCCACCGTCAGCCACCAACGAAGCCACCGTCAGCCATCAATGAAGCCACCGTCAGCCACCAACGAAGCCACCGCCAGCCACCAACGAAGCCACTGTCAGCCACAAACAAAGCCGCCCATTCACACCGACAAGGTCACTCTGTTTGACACTGCTCCACGCGAGTGAGCGGACCTATCGTTGCACGTGGCCATTTTTCTCACTCGCCGTCCGTCACCGCGTCAAGCCGCCGGCGTCTGCCGCGACGCGCTGTTGCCGGAGCGCGCGCGAGGCGATGCTGAAGCCGACACTGCGGGCCACGTGTCTGCGGGTCGACAGGTCCGGGTCGATTGGCCGTCGTCCGTCGCCGGTGAGGCGGGCGGCAGCTGTGCCGCTGTGCCGCTGCACCACAGATGCGACACGGCTCACGTAGCCGCCATATGGCGAGCCTGCGTAAACACTGCAACCGGCGGCAGGCGGCGGCCACGCGCCCGGTGGAGGCTCGGCGGCGGGTCCGGTGGTGGAGGCTCGTGGCAGGTCCGGTGGTGGAGGCTCGGCGTCAGGTCCGGTGGTGGAGGCTCGGCGGCGGGTCCGGTGGTGGAGGCTCGGCGGCAGGTCCGGTGGTGGAGGCTCGGCGTCAGGTCCGGCGGCGGAGGCTCGGCGTCAGGTCCGGTGGTGGAGGCTCGGCGTCAGGTCCGGTGGTGGAGGCTCGGCGACAGGTCCGGTGGTGGAGGCTCGGCGGCAGGTCCGGTGGTGGAGGCTCGGCGGCAGGTCCGGTGGTGGAGGCTCGGCGGCGGGTCCGGTGGTGGAGGCTCGGCGGCGGGTCCGGTGGTGGAGGCTCGGCGGCAGGTCCGGTGGTGGAGGCTCGGCGACAGGTCCGGTGGTGGAGGCTCGGCGGCAGGTCCGGTGGTGGAGGCGGAGAGCCGGGTCGGGGGTGCTCGGATCGGCCCGTGCCGCCACTGGAGCGGAACGGAGACACGCCGGAGACATGAGGAGACCCGGCCACAGAGGCGCAGCCAAGAGGGTTCCTCCTCCATCCCCTTAGCACCCAAAAATATACTAGATGAATGAGAAATTTTGAGTTTTGCCACGCAAAGTCATGATTTTTTTGTCGGTTCAGTTCGGTTCGATGACAAAATGCCGGACTTAAAAGTGCCATGTATGTATGCGACTGAATTATCTGTATTGGATACTAAAAGCCGTGTTTCACTATGTGAATGAAGTTTTGTTCCGTTTCATCAGTTTTTTTACCCTTACCCAACCCTTAGGAAGATCCTGGCTGCTCCATTGGCTGGCCTTGTCGTAGTTAGAAAGGAAGATATAAGCAGACACACCGGAGGCCAGAGGAGATCCGACTGTACCGTGACTAGCGAAGGAGAGAGACGGAGACACCCCGGAGACCAGGGGAAACACGGCCATACCGTGGCTAGAAAGAGCGAAAGAGGCGGAGAAATAACGGATACCTTTTTAAGACGCATTGAAATGCCAGGTCATATAGCGGCGCCAACCTCTCACGCTGATTCGTCGCGTATGGACGCCGTAATACTGCCCGTTGTAGGATTTGAACTCATGGTCTTACCATCAAGGTCCAACGGTCTATCGACTGAGCTACCGCCACACCCTCAGCCACTACAAGCGGCAGCCGCCGCCCGTAGTGGCCGAGATGCCACCCGGCAGCCGCCGCCCGAAGTGGCCGAGATGCCACCCGGCGGCAGCCGCCCGTAGTGGCCGAGATGCCACCCGGCAGGAGCCGCCCGTAGAGGCCGAGATGCCACCCGGCAGCCGCCGCCCGTAGTGGCCGAGATGCCACCCGGCGGCAGCCGCCCGTAGTGGCCGAGATGCCGCCCGGCGGCAGCCGCCCGTAGTGGCCGAGATGCCACCCGGCGGCAGCCGCCCGTAGTGGCCGAGATGCCACCCGGCAGGAGCCGCCCGTAGTGGCTGGGATGCCGCCTGGCCGCAGCCGCCCGTAGTGGCCGAGATGCCACCCGGCAGCCGCCGCCCGTAGTGGCCGAGATGCCACCCGGCGGCAGCCGCCCGTAGTGGCTGGGATGCCACCTGGCCGCAGCCGCCCGTAGAGGCTGAGAGAGCGCCCGGCGGCACCAAGCTGCGGCCAGCTGACGGTACAGCGCCCGCGCTACCTGCTCCCGTCTGCTGCCGGCACGCCACACCGCGGACACCTGCCGGACTACCTCATCCCCAGTGGCAGGCTGTGCAACCGAGCTTACGCCATCACCCCCCCCCTCCCTCTCCACTCCCATCGGCGGACAGACTGACCGGCCGACCTGTCGTGAGACTGACGATTTCCGGTGCTGCTTGGCTGGCTTTGTAGTTATATTGGCCAGATACATTGGCTGGTGTTGATCGCCTGGCTTTCTATCGACTTCCTCACTCGATCAATTGCATGGGGCGGTTCATATGTTGGATTAATTTCCTTGACTTGGTTGACCTTTGCATTAAAGTAACGATGCCACCAGCAGCAAAAACGAAGTTCCGACGTGGCCAAATACGCTGCAATACAGTAAT
This sequence comes from Ashinkailepas kermadecensis, assembly GCA_034440615.1. Lineage (NCBI taxonomy): Eukaryota > Metazoa > Arthropoda > Thecostraca > Neolepadidae > Ashinkailepas > Ashinkailepas kermadecensis. The sequence continues at coordinate 50,900 of JAOTOM010004263.1, forward strand.
CGGCGCTATTTTGCTGTGTCGGCGCAGTATTGCTGCGAAGCTTCCCAGGAGATCACGTACTTTCGCTGAAACAGCACGAGTGGAATTCCATCGGCTTGTTGTGTACTTGGTTAGGTGACCCATGAGTCCGCTCTGTGTCTATTGTGTGAGGTCTGGTTTATTACCGTTGAGGAGTCACGATGCAATACACAACGAACGAACGAGAGCTTAACTTTCATTGATAACATTTCTGCTTCTATCCTGAGGTAAGAGTGGGTTTCGAAGGAAGTTTGTATTGGCCAGGTATTGTTAGTGTCAACCATGTTCCACCAATGACCACTCACAACTCGATGCTTTTGCGACGCATTATCATCGCAATGCCCAGGGCCATCCCTGCTCAGCGTAGACCTCGCTGCAGCTTCAACGGCACTATTGAGAGAGGCCAGCAATGCTAAAGCGGATGAAGTAAAACATGCATTCATAGCACTTAGGTGTTAAAATTCCTGCTTATTGGCGAGGTCCGGTCGAACATTGGAGGAGCGTCAATTGCTGAGTGGCATTAGCCCCACCACCACCGGGTAGGTGTGGCATTAGCCACACCACCACCGGGTAGGTGGGGCCAATGCCACACCGATGCCGCTGATAACTTACACGGGTCCAAAGGGCATTGCATGAAAATAATGGTATAGAAAGCAACATTTGCCACGCAAACTTTGACTGCGACGTCCCACTCATGATCATATCATCTCTCGGGACCATAAGTCTCGCCCAATCCAAACAATCGGTGTTGGTCAATGATTTCCGATGCCACTGGCCATCCAAGCATTATCCATAGAAAGCATTGCCGGCCTTCGCTATGACAAGTGACGGCTGACATGTGAGCAGTTGAACACTGGGGAATAAAACCGGACACCCACCTTCTGAGCAGGGTGCACGCAATGGACGGATGTGCTCGTGATTTCAAACATCACGGTGACAGACCTACCTGACACCTGTCACCTGCCACCATGTCACAGGTGACAGACCCGGCGTGCGTTGATCTAATTAACGTACGAATGGCATGTGAAGCTTGTTCATTTTTAATGTGGAGAAAGTCATTATAAAGCAGGCTCTCGCCTGGAGATATGGAGGGAGGGGAGGGGGCATTCTACGCTGTCCGTTGCAAGCGCTACGTTCTCCACAGATCCCTAGAGAATATGCACCCACGATGCATTGCTTGTTGCACAACATTACGACCAGGTGCAATAACCACACACAGGAGAAGGCGCCTGAGCAGACACGAAGAGACCCGGAGTGTGACGGCAGCCGCGCGGAACCGACTCGTTGTCCGCTTCCTCATGCCTGGACGCTCCGACCCGCCTCCAGACGGTCAATCCGTGAGAGGCACCTCGCCAGGCGTGTCGGAGCCGTGTCGGAGCCGTGTCGAAGACGTGCACGAGCGCCGCCCGGCGAACCCGAAGCGCGCCGAAGCGCACTGCATGCGTGCACAATATCGCCAGACGTGCACAGAATCGTCAGCCGTGCACAGCATCGTCAGCCGTGCACATCATCATCAGCCGTGCACAGCATCATCAGGCGTGCACAGCATCATCAGCCGTGCACAGCATCACCAGCCGTGCACAGCATTGTCAGCCGTGCACAGCATCGTCAACCGTGCACAGCATCGCCAGCCGTGCACAGAATCTTCAGCCGTGCACAACATAGTCAGCCGTGCACAGCATCGTTAGCCGTGCACAGCATCGTCAGCCGTGCACAGCATCGTCAGCCGTGCACAGCATCGGCAGCCGTGCACAGCATCATCAGCCGTGCACAGCATCGTCAGCCGTGCACAGCATCGTCAGCCGTGAACAGCATCGTCAGCCGTGCACAGCATCACCAGCTGTGCACAGCATCGCCAGCCGTGTACAGCATCGTAAGCCGTGCACAACATCGTCAGCCGTGCACAACATCGTCAGCCATGCACAGCTCATCGTGCACAGCCCGCGGCGGCTCACGTGTGTGCGTGTTCAAAGATCACACGCACCGTGCAGGGGAGGATACGTGCACCACCAGGGGAAACGCACCAAGTGTTGGCCGGTGACCTCAGACCACATCACCAGTGCTTTTGGTGCAGGGGAGGATACGTGCACTACCAGGGGAAACACACCGAGTGTTGGCCGGTGACCTCAGACCACATCACCAGTGCTTCTGGTGCAGGGAAGGATACGTGCACCACCAGGGGAAACGCACCAAGTGTTTGCCGGTGACTTCGAACCATATCACCAGTGTTTCTGGACTGGACGCCTGCCTTAGTTCAACATAGCTTCCAAGGGCACAGTCAGAATTTTCCTAAAGGGAGCCCCCCCCCCCGCAAAGAAATGTGATGGAAGAGGGATCGCTCGCGGCGTGCGAAGCACGCCGATAATTTCGTTTTCTATCTAGTGAAAATTACAATTTATTGTTTGATCTAGTGTATTTCGCATGCTAAGGGGGATGACCGGGGCCAATAGGCTTGACCGGGGCCAATAACTTGGCTGCGCTTCTGATAAAAATATGGTGTAGCACGGATACAGCGGTTTTCGATGTGTCATGCATTGACGACCGACGCCAGGAGAGCTGCCGGTGTCCGGCTCCTCTGAATATTGGCGTCGGCAACAGGTGACGGCGGGGGCTCCGTGACAGAGAACGTCGGCAACAGGTGATGGTGGGGGCTCCGTGACAGAGAACGTCGGCAACAGGTGACGGTGGGGGCTCCGTGACAGAGAACGTCGGCAACAGGTGACGGCGGGCTCCGTGACAGAGAACGTCTGCAACAGGTGATGGTGGGGGCTCCGTGACAGAGAACGTCGGCAACAGGTGATGGTGGGGGCTCCGTGACAGAGAACGTCGGCAACAGGTGACGGTGGGGGCTCCGTGACAGAGAACGTCGGCAACAGGTGATGGTGGGGGCTCCGTGACAGAGAACGTCGGCAACAGGTGATGGTGGGGGCTCCGTGACAGAGAACGTCGGCAACAGGTGATGGTGGGCTCCATCACAGAGAACGTCTGCAACTGGCGACGGTGGGGGCTCCGTGACAGAGAACGTCTGCAACAGGTGATGGTGGGGGCTCCGTGGCAGAGAACGTCTGCAACAGGTGATGGTGGGGGCTCCGTGGCAGAGAACGTCTGCAACAGGTGATGGTGGGGGCTCCGTGACAGAGAACGTCGGCAACAGGTGATGGTGGGCTCCATCACAGAGAACGTCTGCAACAGGCGACGGTGGGGGCTCCGTGACAGAGAACGTCTGCAACAGGTGATGGTGGGGGCTCCGTGGCAGAGAACGTCTGCAACAGGTGATGGTGGGGGCTCCGTGGCAGAGAACGTCGGCAACAGGTGATGGTGGGGGCTCCGTGACAGAGAACGTCGGCAACAGGTGACGGTGGGCTCCGTGACAGAGAACGTCGGCAACAGGTGACGGCGGGCTCCGTGACAGAGAACGTCGGCAACAGGTGACGGCGGGCTCCGTGACAGAGAACGTCGGCAACAGGTGATGGTGGGGGCTCCGTGACAGAGAACGTCGGCAACAGGTGATGGTGGGGGCTCCGTGACAGAGAACGTCGGCAACAGGTGATGGTGGGCTCCATCACAGAGAACGTCTGCAACAGGCGACGGTGGGGGCTCCGTGACAGAGAACGTCTGCAACAGGTGATGGTGGGGGCTCCGTGACAGAGAACGTCTGCAACAGGTGATGGTGGGGGCTCCGTGGCAGAGAACGTCTGCAACAGGTGACGGTGGGGGCTCCGTGACAGAGAACGTTGACCTCTGCGACGTCGGACGCTGACCCCGAGCCCAGGCGAGCAGAACTTCACCGTGGCGTGGCGGGCGGATTGGCCATTGTTCTCAGCGGCGTAACGTGACGGGGTGTCCATTGGGCAGCAGGCGATGTCCAAACACACCTTCCGTCACACGGGCAGCCTTCAGACAGCGGACAGCGGACAGTGCACACTGCCCGCCCACCCTTCCCCTTCACATGGATGACAGGTGGACACGCCGTCCACCGGCAGTTGTGGGGTCAGGTCGGGTTACGTCGCCGGAGGACGTGTGTTGGGTGGTGGAGAGGTGTTGGACATTACTTCTGGCCATCAAACAAATATTCACGGGCGGTTGTGGGATTATGTCAGGTTACGTCGCCGGATGGGTGTGGGGGATGGGCAATGGAAATTGGGCCTTACTTCTGGACATACAAAACAAAATCCACCAAAAGAGGCACAGAGAAATAGTGGGGGGCAATACGAATTGCCGCTCATCTCGTCATTTGGGTTGTCATGGACGTGTCGCATATTGTTCTGAGTGTCAGCGTTTCGGAGCCCAGACCATGCGTTTGGAGTTTTATCCCAGCGACTGCGACATGCCCCGTACAAAACCAGGTAGACTACACCGCCACACTGGTGTGAGTGACGCTGACAGGTGCTGCCTGCTCTACGAGTCACAGGCCAGCTGACCCAAACTCACCCCAGCTGACCCCAACTGACCTCCGGTGACCCCATGAGTTGGCTGACGCTAATAGGTGTGATAACGTTCTAGTCATCGGCTTATCTTGTGAGACGAATGGCGCTCGCAGGAGCAGCGGTCCGCTGCCGGCTCGTGCCCACTCGACTGTGAAACAGCCAAATTAACTGGTCGTAGCCCCGGGGCATAGGCCAGCCGAGCAAGAGGCGGGCCCAGTTAATACCCCGCCAAGCATCGCTTGGCCGACTCTCTGCTGTCAGCAGCACGACCTGCCGTAGTCTGACGAGATGGTGGAGTTTGAAGTGAAGCTTCAACTGACCCGTATTGATTTAACACATACCAGCCATACCCGTGTCGGGAGGGGGCGGAGGCGGTAATTTTACGCCCCGATAATGTTTGTCCGCGATAGCTTTTAAATAATAGCGGTACGCGGCCCCGCGAACATTTCAATACCATTCCTTGATCGTTGTTTTGAGTCCGATGTGAAAATTTCAACTTCAGGTCATGTAAGGCCATTTACTCAGCTCCGGTGAAAGAGGGCCACCTCGAAAAAGAAAATAAATGTAGGATCGATAACTCATACAAATGAAAAGATATTGGAACGCAACTTGCTACGTGAGTACAATTGTGTGGTGCCTACAAAAACGTATATGTCAGATTTTTGTTTCGGTCGGGTTATTCACCGGAGGTCATTGCCAATTTTGGCACATTTTGGGCCAATCTTCCTATTTCTGTAATATGAATGTACTTCTAACCTAATGTTTACCCTGGTGTGCATGCACAAGCATCAGAGGAGGTTCCTTATCCATTTCGGTCAAGAATAAGTGCACAATGTTGGCTATTCAGAATATGGCTGACATATTTAGGCACTGCTGTTTGTATGGATTATTTGGAGCTGCCACACCCTAAATAGTGCGCGCGAGTAAATACTAAATAGCCAAATCAGACATGCGCGCTATGTTCCGTGACATGGCTGAGGGTCGCAGCGTGTGGTGTGCTGCTGGTCAGAAGCCAGATCATCGGTCGCCGGCGCGGGAGTAGCGCAGTGGTCACTCCGGTGGTCTCCAGAGGACTGTGTGCCATCGTAACCGGCACACGACTGCAGGTCTCACCGGCCAAATACCCGAACATCTCCATTCTGAGTGGGTCATGCGAACGGAAGGCCGCACCACTCCCTCTTCGCGACCCTACGCGTGATAACTATGATCATCAGTGATAACTATGATCATCAGTGATAACTATGATCATCAGTGATAACTATGATCATCAGTGATAACTATGATCATCAGTGATAACTATGATCATCAGTGATAACTATGATCATCAGTGATAACTATGATCATCAGTGATAACTATGATCATCAGTGATAACTATGATCATCAGTGATAACTATGATCATCAGTGATAACTATGATCATCAGTGATAACTATGATCATCAGTGATAACTACGATCATCAGTGCAGTGACACATGTGGATGTCACATTGAATGGCAGCTGCGGAGACGGCTGCTCTCAACGTCGACAAATTTACGGCCTTCAAATGGATTCCGTTTGCCATGCGACGTCAAATTGTGTGACGAGTCGTGCGTCAGGTTCATGATACTTGTCGTGCTGCCTGGTGATGTGGTGGTGGTGGTGGGGGGGGCATGCGTCAGGTCTAGGATATATCATGTGCTACCGAGCTCTCACCCCCCACCCCCACCCCGCACCCCCAGTGGAACTACGGAATCCCCGATACCATCTGCAGAAGGAACGGATGCATCACAGTGTCCAGGTGTGTGGTGGATGTATCGTCGCTTGGTTTGGCTTAGTTGGTTTGGATTAGTTGGTTTGACACTTTCATATCGTCATCAGTGTCGCTTCAAAGCTTCGTATGGCATTGCCACACTGCACGCAAGCACGCATTGTACATCAGATACAGAAAAACCCCAGAGGGGAGGGTGAGTCTCGCCGTTAGATTGTGAAATGGTGATGTCACACGTCCACGTAGAATGTGCACATTATACACAACGTGCAATGTGTGTGGCGGACAGGGTATCACATACATTTCCTGGAAGCATGGATTACCTAGATGCCACTTTCATGTGTTTGCTGCCTGAGGGGTTGTAAACCTTTGTCATGCATAAGATATGGACGCCAATCCCGAATACCGGAGAGCGCTGCAGGCATTTCTTATCTGACCTGATCTGACATGACCTCCGTGGGGCGATTCTAGTGTATCTTTCACCAGACCAAACCTCTGACTGGACGATCATCCTTAGGATGGATGCTACTACAGCATTCAGCATCAAACGTCTCATCAAATCTGATCTGATCTGAACTGACCTGACCTGTTCTGATCTGAGCTGACATGACCTCTGCATTGCATTATTCACCGTATCGAGCCCCCACTGATCGGATATCTTCAGGAGGGGCAATGTTGCGGCACACAGCAACAGACCGCTGACCAGACCTGACCTGAACTCTTGACCTGATGTGACCTGGCACGGTCTCTTCAGTGCATCCCTCACCAGGCCGAACTTTTCACTGAACGAACAACTCAAGGACGAACATTCTGCGACGTACAACACCAAGCCTCTGACCTGATCTGACCTGAGCCCACGTGAGGTCACCGGGAGCAACGGAAACACCTGGAACACTGAGGGCCCCGGGTTGCTTTTCCCTTCAGCGGGTCGGCGATCCGACCCGGAAGAGTCACGCCCTCGCCCACGCCGAAAGAATTTCCTCACCGACGACCACGCCACTCCTCGCAGTGCCGGAGGCGCTGACGCCGGGTAGCGACGGGCCCGACAGTCGACTGGTACCACGCCGACGGACCCGACAGTCGACTGGCACCACGCCGACGGGCCCGACAGTCGACTGCCACCACGCCGACGGACCCGACAGTCGACTGGTACCACGCCGACGGACCCGACAGTCGACTGGTACCACGCCGACGGACCCGACAGTCGACTGGCACCACGCCGACGGGCCCGACAGTCGACTGCCACCACGCCGACGGACCCGACAGTCGACTGGTACCACGCCGACGGACCCGACAGTCGACTGGTACCACGCCGACGGACCCGACAGTCGACTGGCACCACGCCGGCGGGCCCGACAGTCGACTGCCACCACGCCGACGGACCCGACAGTCGACTGGTACCACGCCGACGGACCCGACAGTCGACTGGTACCACGCCGACGGACCCGACAGTCGACTGGCACCACGCCGACGGACCCGACAGTCGACTGGTACCACGCCGACGGACCCGACAGTCGACTGGCACCACGCCGACGGGCCCGACAGTCGACTGCCACCACGCCGACGGACCCGACAGTCGACTGGCACCACGCCGACGGGCCCGACAGTCGACTGGTACCACGCCGACGGACCCGACAGTCGACTGGCACCACGCCGACGGGCCCGACAGTCGACTGGCACCACGCCGACGGGCCCGACAGTCGACTGGCACCACGCCGACGCGCCGACCGCCGACGGCGCCGTCACCGACGACCGATCCTCCGACCAGACGCGTGTCCCGCTGCTGCTGCACACACACGTGTGCCTCAGGTGAATTGGATGGGAGGGGCGTAGTGGGCGCAGGTGTCTGCAAGATGTCACTCGCTGGCGTGATAGGCGCGTGCTGCGAGTAATGCCAGAGCTGGAGTTCCCTCCTTCGGCTTCAGGTACGCTAGTTCAACACGCTGTTCGCAGCTCATTTTTCCCACGACCAAGCTAGTCGACTGAGAAACTACACAGGCTACACAGGCCCCCTGAAATGGGGCCAGTTGCTGGATTGATCGACCGAGCGAATATTGACAAGTGGGAGTCGATGTTCATTGAGCTGCAAGCCGCTGCCATGATTCCAGACCATGTCGATGTGGCCACAACAGCACTCAAACTCAAACTCAAACTCATTTATTCGGCAGAGGTCCAATTCACATGGTTAGTAAAACGGTTTTTCACAATGCCACGTCGAATACTAAAAGCGATAAAATGGAAAGTAGGTGTACGATCAATTAAAAATAAAAACACACCATAAAAACATACACACATAAACAGCAACAGCCTCGCCGCACCACAGAGTTGACCGTCACGCCACACCATCCCCTGTTGCCAAAATCCCCGCCTTCAATTTCACCTTGAATTGGGGAATTCCGGGAGCGAGTCCCGTCCCATTAAGTGCCAGGACAGCCCGGTAACACAGCCTCCGGCGACCCGACTCCGTCCTTATTTGGTGGAGGGTTAGATGGTCGGCGCGTCGGGTCTCGCGCCCGTGCAATTCTCGGCCCCGGGGACCAATGCTCGCACGGAGGGTGGCGGGCTGCCCTGACACTAGTACACGTTCCAGAAAAGAGACAGTATGGTAGGTGGTCAGCTGACACGCGCGCAACCAGCCCATCTGCTCCAGCGCATCAGAGATGTGGGAGTAACGCCGCCTCCCAGTCACTACTCGTGCGCAGAAGTTAATTATCTTCTGCACGCGTCGCACCTGTGTCACGCCCGCCGAGCCATACACAGAGATACAGTATCGGACAACTGATACTGCTAACGATTCTACTATGAGTTTTAGAGCCGAATGTGGTATGACATGACGCGCATGAATTAGGACCATGAGAATACCTGTTGCTTTTTTGGCAGTCGCGTCAATGTGAGCCTGATAGGTGAGGTGACGATCGATGGTGAGGCCGATACATTTTGCAGCTCGTGAGTCCGAAATAGTTGTTCCACAAAAATTTAGAGTGACCGGTGGCAGGTTACGGAGCATGGCCTGCGTGCCGAGGACAACCATCTGCGTCTTCGCGGTGTTTGCCTTCATGCCATTGTGGCAGAACCATTGGTAGGCAGAGCTGAGGGCGGCTTCCATGCGCTGGATGATTAAATTCAAGTCCCGCTTTTTGCCACCAATGATCAGGGATGAGTCATCAGCGTACGTCACAGTAGTCACGTCGTCGCCGATGCACATGCTCAGATCATTAGCATACAGCGCGTACAAAATACAAGAAAGCGCTCCCCCCTGGAAAATTCCAGTTTTGATGGCCTGAGTTTTTGAGAGGTTGCCTCCCCCAGCCCCACAGACGCATCCGGCTGCGCCCCTGCACAGCTCGGCCCTGCACCGGCCCGCGCCGGACTCGTGTCCGCTCATCTGCACCTGCTGCGTATGGCCGGCGAGGTAGCTGCGGAACCAGTCCGTATGTATTCCATAGGCTTCTAGTTTTTCGAGTAATTTGGAATGTGGGACGACATCGAAGCATTTTGAGAGATCTAGGAGTACCATAATCGAAATTTCACCGCGATCCATTGCTCGTAGTGCTGTGTCGGTGATTACATGAAGTGCTGATTCGGTAGAATGTTGTTTTCGATAACCGTGTTGTGCGTCCGAAAGCAAGTATTTTCCTCAATGTACTGGTAAAGCTGTCTCTGCACAACAGGTTCTACGATTTTTGTGATGGCCCAAAGTATCGAAATGGGTCGTGTGTCGGATGGCGCCGCAACTACCTTGGTTTTTGGGATTGGCGTGACAAGGGCGTGCTTCCACACTGCTGGAACGCGACCGGTGACGAGACTGGAGTTTATCACGTCTAAAAGGGGATATCCGATGCCATAAAAGAAAGTCTGAAGCATAGAAACGCTAATACCATCTAGTCCTGTAGTTTTAGAAGTTTTCATCGTACCTAGAGTCATACAAAAAGTGTTGAAATCAATAGGATAAACTTTAAACGCGTTCGTCGTCACACGGGGCAGCAGCGTGGAAACCTTGACCGTGGCAGGCGGCACGCTCCTGGAGGTGGCAGGCCCAATCGAAGCATAGTAATCGTTCAGTTGATCTGGTGAAATGTTGGGAAAGAAATTCTTACCCTTTTTGGACCCTATTACTGGCTGTAGTACACGCCACAAACTGCCTCTCCCTCCCCTGTTGATCTCTCCAGTGTATTGAGAAACGCAATCACTACGGATAGCCGAACTACATTGCCTATTGAGCCTGCCGTACTCTGCGCGGTCGTTTCCGGAGAGTGCCGCTCTGCGGCGCTGCAGTAGTCGGCGCGTGTCAGCTGACAGCGGGGGTGCTCTCTTCTGCTGCGCGGCAACTCGGCGCAAAGGCGCAACTAGGTCAAGATTAAATACAAACAGATGACGGAACGCGGACCATTTATCATCGGGAGTGACGGCATTGTACACTTGGGACCAATCAAAATCATACAAACGAATGTTAAAAGCTTCGCGGTCAATTCTATTGATCAGTCGCTTGACGACATACGTAGATTTTGGAACATCACGTGGTTCATGAGCTAAAATAACACGGGTAAAATCATGAGGGGTTCCATAATGGCATCTAGTAACACCCGCACGCCGCACGAGATCTGGCCTATTTGTCGCAACTATATCAAGCAAACTACTCGAAGTTCTATATGTTGGGACCGTCCGATTGGTGATCGAAATGTTGTAGATACCAAACAAATGCTCCAGTTCCTGCCGTCTATTACGTGCTGCTCGCAAAAAACACCTATTTAGGTCACCGGCAATGACAAGTGTAGAACGCGGATGACGAGCGAGCATGCACTGTATATTGTTTTCCAAATCATCCATATCCTTAGCTATCTGCCTGGGAGTTGTGTCTGGAACTCGGTAAGCGGAAGCTATGAGCACCGATTGTCTCTTATCTATATGTACGAGCACCCACAAAATTTCTAAATTTGGACCATCGTTATTGGCCGGACCATTTACAAGTTCACAACGGTAATTGTCCCGTACATAAATAGCGACTCCGCCCTTACCCCTGGCTAGCTTGGTATCTTCGGGACGATCTTTTTTAAATAACTGGTAGCCGCTCACCGTGAGTAGTCTTTCTGATTCGTTAGGCGAAATGTGCGTCTCGCAGAGAGCCAAGATGTCAAAGGCGTAAACACCGTGCATGTCGACTCTAATCTCAGGAAGTTTACGCTTCAGCACTGGCTGCTACACTGGTATAGCTCAGCGACACTGAGGCAGCCTTGAGACACTTGACCGTCATTGTCATCCGAAACCAAGATGTTGATGTCTTTGGATAATTAGATCTCGGTACGTTGCATTATTGTTATGCAAATATTGTCATGGCATGCAATGCTATTACCATTGTTCTATTACCTAGCAGAATATGGCCACTAGACCAAAACACACTATGGTTTTCAAGACGCCCTTGGCGGATCCAGAGGAAAGTGGCGACAATTGTTCTTACTTCAAACCCGTGACCATTATTTCTCAGCTTCGAACGGTTTCTTTCGTTACACTTTGGGTTCCAACGCACCGAAATCAGAAAGAGTATTTCGTCAGTTGGCACTCTTCCTGTTCAATTTGTCTTTCGCAGTGACTAAATCTACTGGAGATTGATGCATCCTTTCATACTGACTAGATCTGCTGCTTGAGGTGAACACACTAGTTGGTACGAATCAGAGAAGCTGACTCCATCCGACTCGGTGGAAAGACAGTCAAGGATTATCCAAGTATAATACATACATTTACCTGTAATGCTTACAAAACTGGACATGGATTATGAATCAGGTAAATTTAATACGCTTGCCATATAGCTTCCGTAGTTCACCATGCAAATTTATGCACTTACGTGTTTTCCAAATATTTACCATTTGAAAATCAGACGAACATCATCGACACGATACCGCGCACACATCAACGCCTTGAGGAACGGCGAGCTGGACTTCGGACCCTCTGTGCCCAGCCACTTCTGTGTAATGACATAGCACTGTTGCAACTTTACGAAGGTGGCAGGATCCACCAAGCTCAATTGCTCCTGCAGCACGAGTGCATTGCGAAATCCTTGCATGCTGGTGGTGCATCCTTGCATCCTTCAGCTGTGACGGCTATTTCGTATTCTCCGCCCTGGCTTATACGATCATGTCTGAGACAAGGGTCGCGCAATGGTGAAGTCCACCGGTCTGCGAGCGCACATTCATGTCGTCGATCAGACATTTATCCATTTCGTTGTCATGCTTCGCCCATGGGAGGGCGATGGTCACTTTCACACATGTTGGAATCTACCCCACCCCCACCCCACCCCCTCCTCAATCACCGCGGATGACGGGACCAATGGCCTGAGGCTGCAGGCGCAGGCGCGACACCGGTGGATCACAGGCGTTGTCGAAACGGCTGCCAGCTGTCCCGCAGGTGGTGTAATCGGCACACACTCAGACAGACGCACCCCGGACCGCGTGCGGCGGTCCATTGTGCGGCGGTCCATTGTGCGGCGGTCCAGTGTCCAGTGGTGAAATATTCAGCGGTCCAGTGTCACCAGTGGAATACCACTGACACACCAGTGACATAACACTGGCGTGCCAGTGGCATACCACTGACATACCACTGACACACCAGTGACATACCGCTATACCGCTGACATACAAGTGGTATACCGCTGGCACACTACTGACACACCAGTGACATGCCACTGGCATGCCAGTGGCATACCACTGGCATACCACTGACGAACTAGTGACATACAACATGCATACCAGTGGCATACCACTAGCATAGCACTGACACACCAGTGACATGCCACTGGCATACCAGTGGCATACCACTGACACACCATTGACATAACACTGGCGTGCCAGTGGCATACCACTGCAATACCACTGACACACCAGTGACATACCGCTGACATACAAGTGGTATACCGCTGGCACACTACTGACACACCAGTGACATACCACTGGCATACCGCTGGCATACCACTGACACACCAGTGACATAACACTGGCGTGCCAGTGGCATACCACTGACATACCACTGACACACCAGTGACATGCCACTGACATACAAGTGGTATACCGCTGGCACACTACTGACACACCAGTGGCATACCACTGGCATACCACTGACAAACTAGTGACATACCACTGACATACCAGTGGCATACCACCAGCATACCACTGACACACCAGTGACATACCACATGCACACCAGTGGCATACCACTAGCATACCACCGACACACCAGTGACATACCACTGTCATACCAGTGGCATACCACTGACACACCAGAGACATACCAGTGACATACCACTGGCATTCAACCGATACACCAGTGGAATACTATCATCGCATCAGTGACATACCACTGACATACCACTGACACACCAGTGACATACCACTGGCATGCCACTGACACACCAGTGACATACCAGTGGCATACCACTGGCATACCACTGACACATCAGTGGCATGCCACCGACATACCAGTGGCGTACCACCGATACACCAGTGGCGTACCACCGATACACCAGTGGAATACCACAAACACACCAGTGGCATACCACTGGCACACCAGTGGAATACCACTGGCACACCAGTGGAATACCACTGGCACACCATGGCGTACCAGTGACACGCCAGTGGCATACCACTGACCCAGCAGTGGTATAACGCTGATTCAGTACTGTTGCACCACTGACACTCTGATCAAATACCGGGAGAATACCTAACGTCAAGATTATATCAGCAATTTTGCGACAGACGATGACAAAGCCTGACTGGCCGTCCGCATGTGTCCGTCTTTACAGTCCAGGACAGGCAAATGACTGGCCGTCCGCATGTGTCCGTCTTTACAGTCCAGGACAGGCAAATGACTGGCCGTCCGCACGTGTCCGTCTTTACAGTCCAGGACAGGCAAATGACTGGCCGTCCGCATGTGTCCGTCTTTACAGTCCAGGACAGGCAAATGACTGGCCGTCCGCATGTGTCCGTCTTTACAGTCCAGGACAGGCAAATGACTGGCCGTCCGCATGTGTCCGTCTTTACAGTCCAGGACAGGCAAATGGATTAGCTTATTAGCCGTCTTGGTGCACATATTGCATGAAAAGTTTCACTGATTATGTCAACGCGCATGCGCATATGGTTCGTCCATAAAAAGGACGCAACCGATCGTCACGGATTATGGAGGAGTGTGGTAGCGTTCCAGGGCGAGGATGGAGTATGGAGGAGTGGGGTAACGCCCCAGGGCGAGAATGGAGGATACAGGGGTGGGGAAACGTTTCAGGGCAACGAATTGGCTGGGTTGAGGAAAACAAAAGTGTACACAATTTCGAGAACTGCTCAGGTTTGTGACAATACAAGAAAAAATCAGCCTGAATTCCTTAACGTTAGGCTTAATAAACGACTTAATAATGGACTTAATAAGTTCGGGCATTTTCACAGGGATGCGGAAGACAAATGTTATATGCTATGTACCTCACAGATGACGCTATATCCGAGCTATTCTGCGAGTTTTCGTGATCGCAGCGAGCCAGACGACGTAGAATCTTTGTGACGTCTCATAGAATCGATGCCAGACGCATGGAATCTTTTCCCCGTATTTGGTGGATTTTAGACAGAAATTGCGCAAAAGGTTTGAATGTGAACTTCGCCAGATTGCGTGAGAAGTAAACGTATTTCTCGATGACATTTCCGGGGTATCTGTCAATCGCCAATGCCTTGACTGTGGTGAGCTACTTGTGAATAAAAAGAAAGCGACATACACAGGCAGGGCGAAATATACGCTGTATAAAGAGGACTACCCATGCATTGTACTGTACGTAAGTCAACATTTCAGCATGAAGCTCTAAAACAGAATGCCCACCAACCGCCGCACCAGTGCGGTGGCCGCCCGCCCTGCAAGGACGAGCTCTCGTCGAATGGTGGACTGTTATTTGGGCTTGAGGACTCAGCGACTGTGTTGGTCACACAGCGCCCATGACCTCGTCGAGTGTGCCATACTTTTCCGTCCAGCTGGGCAGGATGCAGAGTACGCTGGACTCGTTATGGAATGCAGTATCTCAAAGTGGGACAATGTGTCAGAGTCCACCAAATCAGCAGTGGAATTGGGATTAGAGAATACAAGTAAGTGGTTCGCCAATGTCCAGGAGTGTCGTAGTAAATCTTTGTGTAATTATTAGCTACTTTTGTAATTTTACAATTGTGTAATTTGTTTTGTCTGCGCAGTTATTGTCACAATCTATCGTGATTGCAAACAAAAATATTGACTTGCTGCGAACACACCAAGAAAAGATTCCGCCTGACATCACGCAGAATGGAATATTCGCATGCGTCCGATGCGAAAACACCCTAAATGCTCGTAATTAAATGTAACCCTAGTTGACGAAAACTGCTGGGAACACGTAGTTGCTTTTTGATGAGTTTGAACATCTTCGCGGATGAGTCTGTTGCGCATTAGCGGCACAGCGAGGGAGGGGAGGGCATCGGGGCTCGGGGCCCCTTCCCTCCCCATAAATCCGCCAATTTAACATCGACCCTGTGGCGTTGTTGTAAAAACTGCTGAAGCTCCTGAAATCCGGACGTTCCGCTCTCTAAGCCGTTGTCCACCTTGAATCCGCCCCTATTCATACGGTCGACGCCAAACATACAACGCGGCGTAGAACATAACGGCATTGCGCAGAACCCTCAGCTCCACGTGCGCGATCAAGCCCGGCATGGAGCACACATGGTCCCGGCGCGGACGGCATGGGGCACACACGGTCCCGACGCGGACGGCATGGAGCACACACGGTCCCGGCGCGGACGGCATGGAGCACACACGGTCCCGACGCGGACGGCATGGAGCACACACGGTCCCGACGCGGACGGCATGGAGCACACACGGTCCCGGCGCGGACGCATTGTCCCAGCGTGCGGAGCGGGCGGCCGCGGTCCGGCGAAATCCGGTGGTAATTACTGCCACCGCGTGACGGGGGCGGGGCGGGGGCCTTTCATTCGCCGATGGCAGCCCGCGGCACATGTCGCGCTGCCGCAATGTGACGTCACGCTACCGTAATGTGACGTCACGCTGCCGTAGTGTGACTCCAACCTGCCGTAGTGTGACGTCACGCTGCCGTAGTGTGACGTCACGCTGCCGTAATGTGACGTCACGTTGCCGTAGTGTGAGGTCACGCTACCGTATTGTGACGTCACGCTGCCGTAGTGTGACGTCACCCTGTCGTAGTGTGACGTCACCCTGTCGTAGTGTGACGTCACCCTGTCGTAGTGTGGCGTTACGCTGCCGTAGTGTGACGTTACGCTGTCGTAGCGTGACGTCACCTTGTCGTAGTGTGACGTCACCCTGCCGTAGTGTGACGTCACCCTGCCGTAGTGTGACGTTACGATGCCGTAGTGTGACGCCATGCTGCAGCCAAGCGTGACGAGACACAGCAAGAGAGGCGAAAATGGAGACATTCTGTACAGGCGGGGACCGATGCAGAGCGGTGCACAGGCTGACATTCGCAAAGAACAACGCATAGCACCAGAATAGGGTAATGAGAAGAGTAAGATCCATCTGGAGACCAATCTGCCACATGCTGTGCTGCAATTAACAAATGCGCCCAAGTGAACTCGAGTGTAAATGAGTGTCGCTTTCTTTGATGCCGCCGATAGTGGATGATGAAGGTCAAGGGCGCACTCTCAGACTAAGGCGTAAAATACCCGTCCATGATGCACGCGCTGCACGAAGTACCCTGGCCGCACGAGCCCTCAGCAATCTCATGCCATGTTATCTAATCGTGCGTACAGCATGCACGCTCGCGATATTGGCCGGTTTGCCTAGCCTTAGATTAGTGACCTATCAGAGCTGGAACGTGCGCGTGTCCTTGCAAACCGGCGCACATCGTTTGCCGGGCCCATGGCTGGGAGCCGGAATCACGGGCGCAGCCGACGTGTGAAGTGTCAGCAGCCTTGAGGCGTGGAACAGACTCGGAGGTGCCCGTGTCCGTGCCTGAGCTGTTGTGGCAGTTCTGGACGTGACAGTGGTGCCCGTATGCCTGAGCTGGTGTGGCAGCTACGACTGGTCCGACGAGACTGTATGCCCTGTGCAGTTCCTCTCACGGTGCAACAGCAGGCGGAGGTGGCCGCGGCCCGTCACGCCGACTCGGCCGCGCGTGCTGGTGGTGACCTTGAGCCGAATGGCAACCGCAGCCGTGATGGTAGACGCTCTCTCATGGCCACACTAACGCGTTGTGGCTGCTTCAAACACAGCATGCACAACAAATGAATTGAACAGCATGCACAACAATGGATTCAAACACAGGAACATTATAGGTACATACAATGCTGCAATAGCAGATAATCTACAATGTAAACTATGATTTGGACTTCTCAAAACGGGAATTACAAGAGCCATTTGGACTTCCAACGACACTTGTTCTTTACAAAACAAAACGTCAAAGTGTGGAGGAAATATCATAATACGATCAGGCGAACTACCCAAGACGTTGTAGGCACGGGTGTTGATTTCTGAAAATTATTGTGCGGGCACGAAACATGAAGGCAATGGGCGAACCCAAATTGACTGGGGGCACACTCCATAGGATCCCATGTTAAATGTTGAAGTTATTGTGGGGGGCAACATTGCAAGCCAACATTGCAGTTATTGCAAGCCAACATTGAGGGGACACTTGCCCCCCCTAAAAGTATATAAAACAGCATCACTGGTTGTAGATGTACCAAGATGTTCATGGCTGGATACGCTCGGACAATTTTTCGACCACATATTGCAACTGAGCTTGTGATACAATTTCCTGATATAGCACTGAGCTACTTAGTTCAATTTTTTACCGCAAAATAATCTCTGCTTGCAAGATCTGCTCGCGATGTCAGCCGACTAAAAATACCGTTCGCGAGTGATATCATTGTATGACACTAACAGCGAAGGACAAAGCTCAATACATGCACCTGGACACCTGGGAGCGCGTCATGCACCTGGACACCTGGGAGCATGGCATACACCTGGACACTAGGGAGCGTGTCATACACCTGGACACTAGGGGGAGTGTCATACACCTGGACACCTGGGAGCGTGTCATACACCTGGACACCTGGGAGCGTTCAATGCACCTGGACACTAGGGAGCGTGTCATACATCTGGACACTAGGGGGAGTGTCATATACCTGGACATTAGGGAGCGTGTCATGTACCTGAACACCTGTGAGCGTCTCATGTATCTGGACACCTGGGAGCGTGTCATGTACCTAAACACCTGGGAGCGTCTCATGTATCTGGACAGCTGGGAGCGTGTCATGCACCTGGACACCTGGGAGCGTGTCATGTACCTGAACACCTGGGAGCGTGTCATGTACCTGAACACCTGGGAGCGTCTCATGTATCTGGACACCTGGGAGCGTGTCATACACCTGAACACCTGGGAGCGTCTCATGTATCTGGACACCTGGGAGCGTCTCATGTATCTGGACACCTGGGAGCGTGTCATGTACCTGAACACCTGGGAGCGTCTCATGTATATGGACACCTGGGAGCGTGTCATGTACCTGAACACCTGGGAGCGTCTCATGTATCTGGACACCTGGGAGCGTGTCATGCACCTGGACACCTGGGAGCGTGTCATGCACCCGAACACCTGGGAGCGTCTCATGTATCTGGACACCTGGGAGCGTGTCATGCACCCGAACACCTGGGAGCGTCTCATGTATCTGGACACCTGGGAGCGTGTCATGCACCTGGACACCAGGGAGCGTGTCATGTACCCGGACACCTGGGAGCGTGTCATGTACCTGAACACCTGGGAGTGTCTCATGTATCTGGACACCTGGGAGCGTGTCATGCACCTGGACACCTGGGAGCGTGTCATGTACCTGGACACTAGGGAGCATGTCATACATCTGGACACTAGGGGGAGTGTCATACACCTGGACACTAGGGAGCGTGTCATGTATCTGAACACCTGGGAGCGTCTCATGTATCTGGACACCTGGGAGCGTGTCATACACCTGGACACCTGGGAGCGTGTCATGCACCCGAACACCTGGGAGCGTGTCATACACCTGGACACCTGGGAGCGTGTCATGCACCCGAACACCTGGGAGCGTCTCATGTATCTGGACACCTGGGAGCATGTCATACACCTGGACACTAGGGAGCGTGTCATGTACCTGAACACCTGGGAGCGTCTCATGTATCTGGACACCTGGGAGCGTGTCATGCACCCGAACACCTGGGAGCGACAGAAACCCGCCCGGTGTCGTTTCCAGCACTGGACGGGCTGGCATCAGCGGGCGCAACAGTGAGCCTCCGCGAGGTATCCCCGACGGCTACCCGGTAGAGCCCAAGAGGTAGACGCAGTGCAGCCGGCGTTCCTCGGGCGCTCCGAGGCAGAACTGGGCCGTAATGTGTTGTCGACCCACGCTCGCCACTCACTCTCAACAGGACCGCCAGACATTCGCTGGTCGCCACACAGTCACCAGCTGTAGAGCTTACCGGAGCTCTGTCTAGCTCATCACCAAGGTACGATTAGCTCACCATGGCTCTATGGAGCTCATCAGTTGCATTCTTAGCTCGCCAGAGGTCTGTGTAGCTTACCAGACGAATTAATATCCCATCAGATGTTTGTGTAGCTCACCAGACGTATGTTTATCTCACCAGAAGTCTGTTTAGCTCACCAGAAGTATGTGTAGCTCACCAGAGTATATTATATCTCACCAGAGATCTGTGTAGCCCACCATGGGTACGGCCCCGCCCACTTCGCCCACGAGGCTGATCGCGTGCACCGCTTCTGGATCGCTCATCACGGCTATGGCACTTACAGTCTCCGCCAGTCTCACCACGAACACGACACACCCAATGGCTATGGCAACTACAGTTTCCGCTAGTCGCGCCACGAATCCGATACAAGCCATGACTATGGCGCCTTCGGTCTCCACCAGTCTCGCCACGAACCCAACACAAGCCATGACCATGGCGCCTACAGTCTCCGCCAGTCTCACCACGAACACGACACACCCAATGGTTATGGCAACTACAGTTTCCGCCAGTCTCGCCACGAACTCGACACAAGTCATGACTATGGCGCCTTCAGGCTCCGTCAGTTTCGCCACTAACCCGACGCAGTCCACCACTAATTGTCGCAGCTCGTATTGGGCATCTAGCCATGACATCAGCTGGACTCATGGCCGAGTATCAGCGTGTCAGGACAGCGTGTGCATGTATCGAGTCCCGATTGACACCGTGCACAGTACACAGTGCACAGTGCACGGTGGCCGCCCACAGGGCACCGCTGCTGATGTCGCCGGACGACTATCAGTGCGGCGGCACCGTATGCAGTTGGTGCGGTGGTTCATGCCCTCCCAGTGACATCAAGCGTGACATATACATTAAGGTGGGACGTCAGGTGGCATCTACATCTCGACATGCGCTTCACACCAGCCAGGAGGGCTGTGACGGGGGCGCATGCTCGTAGGATTGTGTCAGAGCCTTGTGTCAGGGGGTTTGTGTCAGGGGATTTGTGTCAGGGCTCGTGTCAGGGGAGTGAGTCACGGGCTCATGCCAGGGGCTCGTGTCAGGGCCCTGTGTCAAGGCCTCGCGTCAGGGCTCGTGTCAGGAAGCCTGTGATATTTGCAGGCGGGAAGGAGTAGGGAAGTCGTCTGTATGCTAATACTTAGTGGAGAGGAATACGTGATGGCACTTCACTAGTCAAGTGCGATGGCATTCCGCCGGTCAGGTGGGATGTCAGTCGGCCGGTCAGGTGGGATGTCAGTCCGCCGGTCAGGTGGGATGGCAGTCCGCCGGTCAGGTGGGATGGTAGTCCGCCGGTCAGGTGGGATGACAGTCCGCCGGTCAGGTGGGATGACAGTCCGCCGGTCAGGTGGGAGGTCCGCCGGTCAGGTGGGATGACAGTCCGCCGGTAAGGTGGGTGGCTGTCCGCCGGTCAGGTGGGATGACAGTCCGCCGGTCAGGTGGGATGGCAGTCCGCCGGTCAGGTGGGATGACAGCCCGCCGGTCAGGTGGGATGGCAGTCCGCCGGTCAGGTGGGATGACAGTCCGCCGGTCAGGTGGGATGACAGTCCGCCGGTCAGGTGGGATGACAGTCAGCCGGTCAGGTGGGATGGCAGTCCGCCGGTCAGGTGGGATGACAGTCCGCCGGTCAGGTGGGGTGGCAGTCCGCCGGTCAGGTGGGGAGTCCGCCGGTCAGGTGGGATGGCCGCCGGTCAGGTGGGATGACAGTCCGCCGGTCAGGTGGGATGACAGTCCGCCGGTCAGGTGGGATGACAGTCCGCCGGTCAGGTGGGATGACAGTCAGCCGGTCAGGTGGGATGGTAGTCAGCCGGTCAGGTGGGATGGCAGTCCGCCGGTCAGGAGGGATGGCAGTCCGCCGGTCAGGTGGGATGACAGTCCGCCGGTCAGGTGGGATGACAGTCCGCCAGTCAGGTGGGATGACAGTCCGCCAGTCAGGTGGGATGACAGTCCGCCGGTCAGGTGGGATGACAGTCAGCCGGTCAGGTGGGATGGCAGTCCGCCGGTCAGGTGGGATGACAGTCCGCCGGTCAGGTGGGATGACAGTCGGCCGCTCAGGTTGGATGACAGTCCGCCGGTCAGGTGGGATGACAGTCCGCCGGTCAGGTGGGATGACAGTCCGCCGGTCAGGAGGGATGGCAGTCCGCCGGTCAGGTGGGATGTCAGTCCGCCGGTCAGGTGGGATGACAGTCCGCCGGCCAGGTGGGATGACAGTCCGCCGGTCAGGTGGGATGACAGTCCGCCGGTCAGGTGGGATGGCAGTCCGCCGGTCAGGTGGGATGACAGTCCGCCGGTCAGGTGGGATGACAGTCCGCCGGTCAGGTGGGATGGCAATCCGCCGGCCAGGTGGGATGGCAGTCCGCCGGTCAGGTGGGATGACAGTCAGCCGGCCAGGTGGGATGACAGTCCGCCGGTCAGGTGGGATGACAGTCCGCCGGTCAGGTGGGATGACAGTTCGCCGGTCAGGTCGGATGACAGTCCGCCGGTCAGGTGGGATGGCAGTCCGCCGGTCAGGTGGGATGACAGTCCGCCGGTCAGGTGGGATGACAGTCCGCCGGTCAGGTGGGATGACAGTCCGCCGGTCAGGTGGGACGGACCGTTGCGCGCGCTCGGCAGCACCAGGCAGTCGGTGCACCAGGCAGTCGCTCGGCAGCACCAGGCAGTCGGTGCACCGGCCACACTGAGACTGGGCGCACGACGCTCTATAGCTCCGGTCACGGTCAGTCAAGGTCACCGTCACAGTTGTGGGTCAGCGGGCGGCAGAGGTCAGGTCACGCTTAGTGCGACCGACTGTCCGTAGAAGATGACCTGAGCTCGATACGGATCTACGTGTGCAGACGGCTCGTAACCAACTAGGTCAGACGGTGACCAGGGCCGCTCCTGACTGCTCCAAGTCTGATGAGAACTTAAGCGATTTATTAGGATAATGGCTTCGTGTAGGATGGTGATTTGATTGACTGCCTTGGAGTGGCACCATGCGCACTAATTTATCGTAAAACTAGCACGCTTCGGGCCAGTTGTTATCGTTGTTATTGATTAGCCTGAGTCATGCAGAGTCTCCGACTTCACCTTACCCTGATTTGCCACTGTCATGCGCTGTGTAATTTGCTCTATATATGTATATAGCACACAAACACAGCAGACCCATCATAGCTGTGCAACTCTATGCACACATCGCTCATCGCTGTAACTCAGCTTATCACCACATCAACTGCTCGATGGCAAGCGTACCTCCATCTTAAGTACCATGCACACCGTTGTCTGGCGTGGAGGAAATTCGAAATCGGTGGGAAAACGGTACCCGCCCACCGCGAACAATAAACCATTTTGTCAGATTAAAAAATAATAAACGGATTTGGAGTGGTTGCCATCTAAAGGAACCCAAGCATAACTCCATTCAATGAGCTTGAATTTAAACAAAAATGTGAATTTCTATTTCGCCCTCATTGGTCCTCTTCGCGGTCGAAAAAAAAACCTTCACACATGGATCTACCAGCAAGTAGACATTCATTGTAAACATAAATGTGAACTACATCCGGGCAGATAGGTGAGATCGCATGTTATCCATATTGCCACCAAAGCAATGTTTGTCTGAGTTCTCCCGGTCGTCAGGCAATGTTTGTCTGAGTTCTCCCGGTCGTCAGGCAATGTTTGTCTGAGTTCTCCCGGTCGTCAGGCAATGTTTGTCTGAGTTCTCCCGGTCGTCAGGCAATGTTTGTCTGAGTTCTCCCGGTCGTCAAGCAATGTTTGTCTGAGTCCGCCCGGTGGTCTGTCGAGGAAAGTCCGAGGACGCATGGGTCCGACCCATCACTCCGACATCGACACACCCGAGATCAGGACAGGTCATTTGACCACGTGGCTACAATGTTGCCAGTTATTTCGCGATGACGCTTTTGTTATCTAAGTGGCTCACACTTGTTCTCCATTCTATGCTACAGAGAATAATGGTTTGAAAAAACAGTCCCATCTGTAATTTTTCACATCCAGAATGTTGTACTCTCGGGCATATTACTGACTCGTTTTGTTAGCTTTCAAAATGTGTCTCTAATGTATAACCAAAATCAAAACACCGTGATAATGAAAATTGCAAGACGTGGGTTTCGACACAATCAACCCCAAGGTTGTTTCCAAATACCACAGTCGGAAAAGTATGTTCTCCAAATCCAGAAACTACAAGTTCAGCTTGGTGCCGAAGACTTTAAATTAGATTCGGCAGGTTTACTTTGAAATTTAGCTCAGGCACCTCGCGAACGTGGCCACCATGCATTTATTCATGGATTACGTCGCTTATGTAGGATTTAGGGAACATCCGGACTGCAATCTGCACGAAGGGCTGCATTTTATTCGACAATCCACTCAACTCTCAAGAGCCCAAATAAATTCGTCGGCTTCGTCGTATCCAATTTCAACGAGACCCTACTTCAGCAAGCGGTGAACTATGTCAGAATAAGCCTGTCACTGTGTCAGCTCGGTGCCGCCGCCGGTGCGTTCCCAGCAGAGCTGCTGGCAGCTCTGTTGGCAGCTCTGTTGACAGCTCTGTTGGCAGCTCTGCGGAAGAGAGCTCTCCCCGGCGTCGTCGGAGATAATTTTAGCCGCAAATCGTTTAGCAAGACACGAGCCGGGCGAACGACGCACGACGGTCGGCACCCCTGGGAGATCAGCTCTCGTAAACGTCCACTAGATCTGGCTGTTATGGCCGAACGGGCACATTCGGATATCGCTGCAACTTGGAAATGACGCTGGTGGCCTGCCGTGCATTATGAGCAGGATATTTGGTAACTCTTCCCGGGTATGTTCAAGGTGCCAAACACGGTCTAGTGGTGGGCTCCTGTGTTATAATATTTGCACCTCTGATTGATGGGCTGGTGTTTCCATGCACCCATATAATGACACCCATATGTAATGCTTCAGTCATGGTTCCCGCTTATGTATGTGCAGCCATGAGACATGCATTGCTCTGCCTTCAATGAAGCCCCTCTTTCCTTCGACATGAACATGGAATTTTTGTATGGATCATGTAGCGCGAACAAAGTTCACACGAATTGATTTCGCATTGCGGCATTATTGACGTTGCGAATTTGTTCGGCATAGTTTCGCCCAACATTTAGACGCCAAATATCGCTCACATGCTGTGTGTGTACCTGAGATACGCTGGGCGCTGTTTACAGTTGGCTACATGGTGTGTACCTGAGATAGGCTGGGCGCTGTTTGCAGTTGGCTACATGGTGTGTACCTGAGATAGGCTGGGCGCTGTTTACAGTTGGCTACATGGTCCTGGATGTGCATTTAGCTGATTGAGAACAAACTTTGTCGGCAATTATATGCAGTTAATTAATTGGAGTTTCTACCAGTGAACTCACTTGTTTCCAAGGATTTAATATACTTAGTTGGCATGCTACGGGACGGTCTGGAATCATTCTGATTGTTTGGCGCCCTTAATTAGTTCCCACACCTCCTGAAACACTAGTACCATCTGTTGCACATAATTATCATGATAAGAGCCACAAAGAATGCTAAAATTACGCTCAGCGTGCGGTTGAGCTATCCAAAAGATAATACTAATCACGCAGGAATAATGAAAACGCCCAGATGCAACTGCACAATTATTGAAATGTGCGAGGAAGCATTGCGAGACAGTCAAAAGGCATCCGCAGTTTAATATAGTAAAACTAGTTCCCATTACAACAAAGCTGATGCCTTTACACTCATCAAATGGTAGCCTTTTAATCTAATTAATAAAATTGCCGAGATGGTGGAGTAATGTGGTGACGTACTACAGATTAGATGTTTCTTCCCGTTATCTTTGCGCATGCATTTGAGGTTCGAAAAAGCATGCCGCAACTCATCACATATCTGTTCAATGCACACACTTTTTAGCAGAACAGCAGCTATTTCGAATGTGCATGTCCTGATCTATTCCAAACCAAAACGAACTTTTCTCCGTTTTCATCTCATGCACAAGGCATATTGCTGGCGGCGACTATGTCCGCAGAGTTATCATGAACGCTGTTTACGACGCAAAATCATGTGTCCAATGTATAGACTTACACAGCTTCAGAGACACGCCTAGCGGGTGGGCCGTTCGAGGTGCCGCCTAGATTCGGCCTCCGACACCGGCCAGGAATGTCGCCACGCATGGGTGAGCCCTCCCGCCGACACTCCGGCACCATGACCAGGGGTCACCACCCTACTTCTGACGTCACACCGCTGTCCACGTGATGTAGAGACGGGCTTGACTCACCTGCTGGCACTGTCAGGGGGCACCATCTGGGCCGCCTGAGACACCCTCTCGGCTACCCGCTCTTCCACCCTCCTCGCCGCCCACACAGTCCGACTGAGGACATGCCGAGACGCCTGGAGCCAGTCT
Organism: Ashinkailepas kermadecensis; assembly: GCA_034440615.1. Lineage (NCBI taxonomy): Eukaryota > Metazoa > Arthropoda > Thecostraca > Neolepadidae > Ashinkailepas > Ashinkailepas kermadecensis. The sequence goes on from JAOTOM010004263.1 coordinate 76,956, forward strand.
CTGAACCGCTGAAGGCTATCAGTTATGAATGCCGCTAAAGAAGAACGGGCGGAGGATAACCTCGGGTATCGGCAGCCGACCTCAGTTTGTGTGGCTTAATTTCCAGTCGAACGATCACTAATATCTGGAACTGCATCCAAATGAGTTTCTAGCGCGTGCGGTGATGGCGTTTCAGCCTTTTGTTTGCTCTGCTGATGGTGATGAGCGTGATACCTGGAATATCGGCTCCTCCGCCGCCGCCTATCGTCTGCAACACCGTGTTCAGCAACCCTGAACCTTGAGACCTGGGCCCTAAGCCCTGAGCCATGAGCCCTGAGATCTGGGCTCTGAGCCATGAGCCCTGAACCATGAGCCCTGAACTATGAGCCCTGAACAATGAGCCCTGAACCATGAGCACTGAACCATGAGCACTGAACCATGGGCCATTAACCATGCACCCTGAACCATGAACCATGAGCCCTGAGCCATGAACCATCAACCCTGAGCCATGAGTCATGAGCCCTAAGCACTGAACCAGAGCCCGAACCATAAACCTTGAACTTTAACATTAACCCCGAACCATGAACCCCGGACCTGAATATTGAGCCATGAGCTCTGAGCCCTTAACCCTAAGCCCTGAGCCCTGAACCCTGAACCGTGAGTCCCGAGCCGCGAGACTGGTGGCCTCATCAGCCGGCACCACGGCCAGCTGTGACCGCTGCTGCGAGCGCAGCCGCATCTGCACAGCTCCAGCTGCAGCTGCGGTCAGAGGTAAAAAGCCCACCCACCTGGCACCTGGGCACGAGTGTGGCGGACAGACAGCTCCCACTGTCCACACAAAGGGACACAATGAAACGGACATGCTCACAGCAATTGCTGCTTTGCCCGTGCATGAAACAAATATTTACACACTGAGAAGTACGCAGGATGTAATATATTTCCGTTGTTTCGACTTTTCATGTGGATTGGTGATGTACGTCGGCTTACTAGGTCAGCACGGGCTCCAGCAACTTTAGAGTCAAATGCCGAGGCTAAGCTTTTGTCGGAGACATGCTTGATCTTTTCTAGACCTCCGTACGAACATCGCCAGAGGCTACCACCGCCCACTGCAACTGCAGCAGTGCCCTCACAAGGTACGTTCCCCGCCCACCATTACCCGCCAAAACGCAAGCGCCTCATCCGCGTTTGGGTGTGACCAGGTGGCTGTAAAATTGGGCGTAAGTGGCGCGCAGCACGCGGAAGTGACGCGTCCTCGTCCGGTCCGTCCTCGTCCGGTCACGCTGCCGTGTCCTTCATCACGCAGGCAGCTGCGGGAACAACGTCTGACAGCTGCGAGCGCACCTCCTGGTCGGCTGACTGTGACCAGCTGACAGGCGACCGGCCGCCGACGACGTGTCGCGATCGGCCATCAGCTCACTAGCCAGCTGGCCGTCGACGCCGTGTCGTGATCGGCGATCAGCTGACTGCTGCCGGCCCCGGTAGGCTGGGCCAGGCCGGAAGTTGTGCAGGGTCGAGCCGGATGGCCGGTATTCGGTCGGCCGTGTCACTTGGTGGTCCCCCTCCCCCTGGCACCCACCTGGTGGCAGAGGGCGGGGGACTGCGCTGTCTCCAATAGCGAGGAGGCTATAAACCGATCGCATGAGTAAGCGATCGTATCGCAACAGCTGATCAGCTGCCAAACAGGATATTGATAGGAAACAACCCGGGAGCGAGTATACTTTTAATAGAGCAGCATGGATCTAAGTAGATAAATGGGGCGTGCAAAGGAGGAGAAAATCGTCGGAATATGCAAGTCATAAGCGTGCATATATTATGTTGTTCTCACACTGGTCTTCATGGTACACAACACGACAAGAATGCTTCATTTAAGATGCAACTATGTCAGATGATTCATGTATACAAACTCACGCAAGTACAATTGTGGCGCTACAAATACCCTCAATGTAGAGCGGGAGGAATGTTTATTTTCCCGTTTTCGTCACCGAGCAAAAATAATGACAGTCTGGAAGGCGGTTGACTCTAACCTGCCTGCCACAGCGAGTCCCTACCGGGCGCAGCTGCGTGGTCGCGGGCGTGTGGTGCGGCTCAGCAGGTGCGGCAGAGCGTGGCCCAGCAGCCGTGGTGGAAGGACGCCGCTCAGCAGCCGTGGTGGGAGGACGCCGCTCAGCAGCCGTGGGGAAGGATACGTGACCCTCAGCAGCCGTGGTGGAAGGACGCCGCTCAGCAGTCATGGTGGAAGGTCCCCGCTCAGCAGCCGTGGTGGAAGGACGTGACCCTCAGCAGCCGTGGTGGAAGGACGCCGCTCAGCAGCCGTGGTGGAAGGACGCCGCTCAGCAGCCGTGGTGGAAGGACGCCGCTCAGCAGCCGTGGGGGAAGGATACGTGACCCTCAGCAGCCGTGGTGGAAGGATGCCGCTCAGCAGTCATGGTGGAAGGTCCCCGCTCAGCAGCCGTGGTGGAAGGACGCCACTCGCAGCCGTGGTAGCGCCGCTCAGCAGCCGTGGTGGAAGGACGCCGCTCAGCAGCCGTGGTGGAAGGACACCGCTCAGTAGCCGTGGGGGAAGGATACGTGACCCTCAGCAGCCGTGGTGGAAGGACGCCGCTCAGCAGCCGTGGTGGAAGAACGCCGCTCAGCAGCCGTGGTGGAAGGACACCGCTCAGCAGCCGTGGTGGAAGGACGAGACCCTCAGCAGCCGTGGTGGAAGGACGAGACCCTCAGCAGCCGTGGTGGAAGGACGCCGCTCAGCAGCCGTGGTGGAAGGACGTGACCCTCAGTAGCCGTGGTGGAAGGACGTGACCCTCAGTAGCCGTGGTGGAAGGACGTGACCCTCAGCAGCCGTGGTGGAAGGACGAGACCCTCAGCAGCCGTGGTGGAAGGACGTGACCCTCAGTAGCCGTGCTGGAAGGGTACGTGACCCTCAGCAGCCGTGGTGGAAGGACACCACTCAGCAGCCGTGGTGGAAGGACACCGCTCAGCAGCCGTGGGGGAAGGATATGTGACCCTCAGCAACCGTGATCGAAGGATGCCGCTCAGCAGCCGTGGTGTAAGGATACGTGACCCTCAGCAGCCGTGGTGTAGGGATACGTGACCCTCAGCAGCCGTGGTGGAAGGACGTGACCCTCAGTAGCCGTGCTGGAAGGGTACGTGACCCTCATCAGCCGTGGTGGAAGGACGCCGCTCAGCAGCCGTGGTGGAAGGACGCCGCTCAGCAGCTGCGGTTGAAAGGTAGCGCTGAACGGCAGCGGTGGTCGCAGCTCGATCGCCGACCGACCGACCTGTCCCATAGCAGAGCCAAGGGACTCCACCCCTGGTGGGTTACGACCGATCGCTAGCAGGTGTGCGGGCCTGACTTGTCAATGACCCTGACTTGCTTGTTTCCGTCTGGCATCTGGGATGGAAAAAAAACTTGGGCATTCTTTTCGGCAGCGTTAATGGACCCATGTGTGACAGCACCTGGTGACGGATGCGGTCGGCACGGAGCCAAGCATGCCAATAGGTATCCCCAGATGCCATGGGACGTACGCTGACGTCGCACCACGACTGTGGCTCTGTGGATGGAAACACACCCGTTTGCAATGAACAAGACGCCTTTCATATCAAGGATCCAATAACGTCCAAACTCTTTACAGATAATTATATAGCTTCCAAATCATCTTTCTTAACAATAGCTTTTTACCTAGTATCGATCACGATTACATTTGAGAGAAACGTAAGGATAACTATCAAATTTGGCACTCCTTAGCCTCAAGTTCGTGGTGCACTTGCACCCCCAAAATATACAAGTTCCATCTTGAGCTGATGCAAATGAATGCGATATATGAGCCGTGAACATACATACCTAAGGCTCTCTTCATCGAAATAGATAACTGCTGTTATTATGCTATTATAGATTGACGATGTAAAGGCCTCGGCATTACATCCTTTATCATCCTGTTTTCATCCTGTTTATAAGGGTATTGGGAATCCAAGGGCTAGTAGTATCCTATGCATTTTAAGACGTGCTGGCAGCGATAATATTGTTGGCTGTGAATACATGCAAAAATACCTGGATAAGTGAAAGCCTATCTTGAATTCGTATTTCAAAGAAAACATGCTTTGAAAGATGATGTGAATTGCCGATGTGGCGTTAATTCAACAACAACAACAAAAACACGCAGTGGTATTGCATTACATCCAAAAAGCATGCATTAAAAAAGCAGTCTTGGGAGTGGCCTTTAGTGCACGTTCACCGGGTCCAAACCGGTCTTGGCCACAGTGGACCGGACAGGCCCGTGCTTTGGTTCCAAACTGCTGGGCATTTGCTACCTCCATAGCACACGTTCTGTTCGGGCCGACACCGACGGCCTGGCAGCGCGGCAAGTAGCCGGCTAATGGCGCCACCACCAGCACCGTTCGAGAGGTGTCCGGTCACGACGGATGCAGGGTCACCCCATGGTCACTGGAGGCATGTGCTCCCTCATGGGAAGCTGGCGCCTCTCCGGGAAAAGGCGCTTTTCCGTGGAAGCTCGAGTGCACCCACACCCCCTCCAGTTCAACGAATTTTCGGCTGACGGCTCCCATCCGAGAAAATGGCAGCGGAGTGCCCCCCCCCATGAACGTTCCTGCATCTGCCCGTGTTCGATGACGCCGGGGCAACGACAAAAGCCAATTAACGGCGACTGCATGGGCAGGTGTGACAGGTGTGCCGGCACGGACAAACAGGGCGGCCGGGAGGGGAGGGACAGAAGGGGTAGATGTAATAGGGTTACATCGTGCGACAGAGGAATGGTAGGGGCAGGAGGTGGGGACATAGGGGCCAGGACATCCGGTACGAACCAGACCAGACGGCGGGAGGTGGAGGCCGACAGGGGAGAGCTTCGATACAGACCAGGCCAGACGGCGGGAGGTGGAGGCCGACAGGGGAGAGCTTCGATACAGACCAGGCCAGACGGCGGGAGGTGGAGGCCGACAGGGGAGAGCTTCGATACAGACCAGGCCAGACGGCGGGAGGTGGAGGCCGACAGGGGAGAGCTTCGATACAGACCAGGCCAGACGGAGGGAGGTGGAGGCCGACAGGGCAGAGCTTCGATACAGACCAGGCCAGACGGAGGGAGGTGGAGGCCGACAGGGGAGAGCTTCGATACAGACCAGGCCAGACGGCGGGAGGTGGAGGCCGACGGGGAGAGCTTCGATACAGACCAGGCCAGACGGCGGGAGGTGGAGGCCGACAGGGGAGAGCTTCGATACAGACCAGGCCAGACGGCGGGAGGTGGAGGCCGACAGGGGAGAGCTTCGATACAGACCAGGCCAGACGGCGGGAGGTGGAGGCCGACAGGGGAGAGCTTCGATACAGACCAGGCCAGACGGAGGGAGGTGGAGGCTGTTGGTGTAGGTGAGAGCTGTTAAGCATACCACCAACTAGGGACGAATACAGGGGCGCCGAGGATTGTGCCCCCCACCCCCATGGAGGGGTGGCGCCTCCCCGGCCGGGGAAGGTTCGAGGCTCGAGTGCACCTGTCCCTCCCAGCCGAACGATATTTTGTATCGCCAGATGCGCCCCTCTGAGGAAGTACCCCCCCCCCCCCCCCACACGGCCGATGATAATTCCTCGATGCGCCCCTGCTTCCAGCACAGCACATCTACATCAACAATCCCGCGAGTGAGAGATGCCTGCAGAAGACAGCGGCTCTGTGCCCTGGTCCGGCGCCAGCGAGGGTAGGACGCGTGTAGCACACCCTTGTGGAAAGTAGGGCGATAGTGTTGGCAAGAGGCGTGTAGTACACCCCTGTCTACACCTTGGCGTGGCGGCTGTGGTGTGAGTAACACGTGTGCAGCTGCAGTCCCCGGTCGATGGTCCGTCTGTGGCGGCCGACATATCCGGTGTGTCAGACACTCGGCACGACAGTCGCACGTGACGTGACGGTCGGGCGTGACGGTCGGAGGGCGCGGGCACGGAGGCCGACCAACTGTGTGCACTGCGGTCTGTTGCAGTTGTGCTCGAGCACTTCTCACGCTGCAGCGAGACGAGGCTCGAACACAAGCCGGACCACGTTTTGCACTGCCCGTTCCCACACCCATAGACCGGAAAGCATCATTGACGAGGACGGGAACTTTGACTGCTGCGTGACGGTGACAGATGCCAATGTGTTCGTGTCCCTTGCGTGCGCCCTTGGACGCAGTGCACAGCATTGGAGGGGTTAACCTGCTGCCTATGCCAGGGCCTATGCATGTGCACGCCATTCGATCCTGCTACGGCAGGCGCCACAGCCAAGGTGGTGACCGAAAAAGGGAACTCAGCGATGGCGCTATCGGCCGTTGGGCCACATGCAAATCTATCATCCCGATTGATCGCGAACGAAAAGTGGCGACAGGTGGGGCTCGAACCCACTGCCTTTCGACTGGGCGGCGGGTGCCTTATTACTGGACCACTAGCCAGATAGTGGCTTTCTCTCACAGTTTTGTTTGCGTGACACTGTTAGCGATTTCATTATGGTTTCCGCAGTAAAACATGTGAGCAAATCGCATTACATTCAGCCCTGGTGGTTAAACAGGGAAGGACGTCCGATAATAATGCAACGTGAGGTCAAATCAAAACCGTGAAACATTATAAATGATTTCAAATGTGTGCTTTGCCGCTAGTGGTAGCGGTAAAGAAGGAAACGAAATCTGGAGCAAGGACAACCGAGCCAACTACAGCGCCGTACGTCCCAATTCTATTGTTAATTGACGTCGTCCTTAGGGTCTAGTTGCATCCTTGGGATGGACCTAAATAATACCAAGTAATGCAAAGCAGTGGTGTAAAAGCCTGTCCGGGCTCGCTCAAGGCTTTTGCTCTTTTCATAGACGGAGAATCGTATTTTTTAATATTGATCTTCAATGTTTGGTCGGGTACCTGAAATAATTTCAAGTTTTAACGTGGAGCCCTATGGGCCGACCGGGACAGCCTCTCAAGTGATGATTTAATTTATCAGCTTCAGCATTGCCGATGCCGATCATTAGACATGTGAAGATTCCAGCCATGGCCGTTTTTTGCGCTTCCTTCTGTGTTCTCTGTTCATTGGTGGCGACCTCCCCGAGTGAACTAATTAAGTGAACGATTCCGTTGGGAAATCCATGGGAAACCGGTGTTCGAGAAACATCGTATCCATTGCTTCCTTTTGTTCGGGTAAGACGACAAATGTCGCAAGATAGAATCAATTGGAGCATCATGGAACATGATTCGTAAAGTTTGAGAACCTCTGCCTTAGATGTCGGAGCGGGTCACGCTACACGACGTTATTGGAGACCTCCAGTGGCGCTGCGGCCGGTGACTCTGTCGATACCTGACTCCTGCTGACACTGAGTCACCCTGCAGCCCCGGCAGCCTGCGGTCAGATCGTCACCCGAGCCGCCCGTCCCGGGCCATGCACCCTCCGGCGGAGACAGGTGACCTTTGAACCCGGCCGGACGTCGTCGATGGCTCGACCACGTGGACGGCGGTCAACACAAAGGCCCCACTTGGAGAGTGGTCAACACAAAGGCCCCACTTGGAGAGTGGTCAACACAAAGCCCCCACTTGGAGAGTGGTCAACACAAAGCCCCCACTTGGAGGGTGGTCAACACAAAGGCCCCACTTGGAGGGCGGTCAACGCAAAGGCCCCACTTAGAGGGCGGTCAGACGTTGCCGCCCCGCTGTTGGGTTGTTGGGTCCACTGCCAAGGTCACGGTCGATCGGCCACCCTGAAGGGGGAGGGGAGCAGGAGGGCAGGTGCGTTTGACGACCGGGCAGGTCGGTAACGAGTGTCAGCAGGCAGGAGCGACGGGAACCCCGGCGGCAAATGTTCGCCGAGAAGGCACGACGGGGGACACGTTGAGGAAGTGGTCGTCAGCAGGAAAATCGAACACTAGTCGGCTTTGAGTTCAGGCGTGTGGACATGTCCGGATACGATCTCAGTCTGGTACATGATGAGGTGTGTCTCTAAAAGAGCGTCAGCCGTCCCCTTACCATCCGCTCTCCCCAAACAAAAACCGCAATCAGGAAAGCAAAATGCACGAGACCCTTAGCCACAGTGAGCTAAATCTAACCGGAGAAAAATAGAAACAAAATAGCAAGCAGCAGAGCACATGCAGTTTGTACATAAGCAGTGGGATAGGCAGGAGATTGAATATGAAGCAGGGTCTCGTGTCAATTGAATATGAAGCAGGGTCACAAGATCAATAGTGAGCATTGTATGTACATACCACAAGTACCATGGACCCACATTTTACCAGGTGTCCCAGTCGAGAGAGGGGCGATTGACATGGCAAAAACACAACTTCATTGCTGAGAGATGATGGACTGACCAATATGGCCATCCAGAGCTACGGTACTGAGCATGAACGGACCAGTACGAAATGAATTATATTAATGTAATGCAGGACTACCTTTCATTTTTGTCGTAGTAGCATCGAAAAACTTAGAGCAGGATTTTGAAGAAATATAAATTCGAGAAATGCAGGGCACCGTACTCTAAAAAGTGCACATCAACACAAGCAAATGCGCATACAGGAATACACATACACGCAAGCACGCACACACACACACATATGCACACACACACACACACACACACACACACACACACACAAAAGCATGCAGAGCAGCACAACCTGCATGACGGTCACGGTTGGCCCTGTCGTGCACGGTGCTTATCTGTGGGGCAAGCTTCCTATTTTGGAATTCGAGGAAAAACACAATTAAAAATACACTACGGTATCGAGATATTAGTAGGATGAGGGGTCAGACCAAATGTATGGATTGGAAATATTGGGAGGATATACCCGGAATGATCCAAAGAATACCAACACATATTTCTGCACTGTTTTTCGGCACAATAGGCCGGAAAACCGCATTCATAATAGGCCGGCAGACCGCATTCCTAATAGGCCGGAAAACCGCATTCGTCATAGGCTGGCAGCCAGCATTCATCATAGGCCCGGCAGACTGGCGACTAGGCACGTCAGATAGCCAGTTTGATAACAGGCCGGCGGACTGGGGACTAGTCGGCATGTCAGATTGGCACAGAGCTTTCATAATAAGTTTATGTTCTTCGAAAGAACAAGGTGCGTCTCGAGGACAAGAGTGCACCGACCGGAAGATGCACATCGCGTAACCACCATGGCTCGGCAGGGAACAGGTGGGGAGCGATTCACCGAATCGTCCAAATATTTGCCGACACACCATGTGCTTCCTCCAACTAATATATTGATCACAGTGACAGTGACATGATGTATACGTATGCATAGCATGCTGACAGCTTTGGCCTCTTGATTTTGTCGACCAAGCAGGAAGAGGGAAATAATGCAATCGACCAAATTGTAACACAAACTTTGGCTTCCCATGACCTTAACAGTCAGAAATCCCCTAAGATGGAGGCGGGGTACGCTTACCAGTTCCCTCCCTGCGCCTGTCGATGCGGAGGTAAGACTGGGTTGAGGTATCTCATCTGACGGGGTCCGTAGTAAGGATGGCCTGACGCTGGGCTGTGGGGCGATGTGAGCATAACTCAGAACAGCCGTAAAGTCGACCCACTTATACGATATGTTCCCATCTCGATTAAAGACTGAGCGATGAATGGTGCAGGCAGACCACTTCTCTCATGGTTCGTACGATGTCACATGCTGTAAATCACAGTGCCACGCAGGGGTACCGCAAGGCCATCAATTGGGCAAGTTCAAGTTTGTGCGCTGGCCTGCACTGGTCTCCCCTGTCCTGGCAAGACAGGGTTCGAGTCGATTCACGCACTCGCATTTAGTTCCGACTGGGAAGGTCAGTTGGCAACTGGCCCGATAAGGCCGGGGGCCAGCTACAGGGACGGCCGTGTCGGTGTAGTGACGGCGTGTCAAACTTCCGATCAAAATTATACCGTCGAACTGGAATTCACGGATCGGGTGGTGGGGCCAGGGTTCACGCAACAAGCTCTTCTTCGCAATATAATTCTGATCCATGAAGCCACCCCAGCAAGAATTCGGCTTAAATTTATCAATAAAAAAGACAAGGAAGCAAAAGGTACAGATTAAGTGCAGGTTGATACACAGGGATAAGCAAGGGTCAAACACCTCATAACTCATGCATCGCATCGCAACTGCTGGAGCAGTGCTAGAAGCTCAATGGCCAGAAGTGCGGCAGAGAAAGTGAGACAGACATTCAATGGGACGATAAAGTCCACGGTGGGTCCGCACTACTTAGTACTGGGCTTCTGCACATATGGGAACTGATGCAGCACGCAGACCAGCCGCAGCACAGGACGCGTTGGGGCATACCGTGGGATTCATAGGAAGTAGTCTGAAAGTGAATGGCCATGTCGAGCCTCAGTGACATCACAGCTGTCCAACAAAATAGCCGTGGTCGTGCACGTGGCTCACGAAACACTCCGTGTCTGCGAACTTCAGAACAATGGCTGCGCGCACTGATCAATCTCTCCTCTCGAGAAGAGAACCTCCGAGTCGCGGCCCGCCTCGTCCAGGTAACGGCTCTCCTTCGGGCAGCTCGGACGCCGCCAGCTCGGCCTCCTCTCGTCACCTTTTGTGGCGGCGGTCGCGAGAACAATACGACGCCGGCACCCTCTCGTGCCGGCGGCCGTCCAGTCCGCTTCCTGTGGCCGCCCTCCCCTCGGTTCCGGTCCAGCGGGAACAAAGCCACCGCCGGCCGCTACCGGTGCCTCGCCAGGTGTCCGGGCGCCGCCAAGAACGCCGCCTAGAACACCGCCGGGAAAACCGCCGAGAATGCCGCCGAGAATGCCGCCGAGAATGCCGCCGAGAACACCGCCGAGAACTCCGCCGAGAACACCGCCCAGAACGCCGCCGAGGATGCCGCCGAGAATGCCGCCGAGAACACCACCGCAAACGCCGCCGAGAACGCCGCCGAGAACACCGCCGAGAACACCACCTGATGAGACCACCGCCGAGAACACCACGTCGTGAGACCACCACACCGGCCGGCAGGCGCAATGGCGACACAGCCGCACCGAGTGGCGTGTGGGAACCTCAGACACCGCCAGCGGTCGTGTAGACGGGGCCCGCTCACTGCACTATCACGGCCGCGTAGACGGGGCCCGCTCACTGCACTATCACGGCCGCGTAGACGGGGCCCGCTCACTGCACTATCACGGCCGCGTAGACGGGGCCCGCTCACTGCACTATCACGGTCGCGTAGACGGGGCCCGCTCACTGCACTATCACGGCCGCGTAGACGGGGCCCGCTCACGGCACTATCACGGCCGCGTAGACGGGGCCCGCTCACTGCACTATCACGGCCGCGTAGACGGGGCCCGCTCACTGCACTATCACGGCCGTGTAGACGGGGCCCGCTCACTCTGCACTATCACGGCCGTGTAGACGGGGCCCGCTCACTGCACTATCACGGCCGTGTAGACGGGGCCCGCTCACTCTGCACTATCACGGCCGTGTAGACGGGGCCCGTTCACTGTACTATCACGGCCGTGTAGACGGGGCCCGCTCACTCTGCACTATCACGGCCGTGTAGACGGGGCCCGCTCACTGCACTATCACGGCCGTGTAGACGGGGCCCGCTCACTCTGCACTATCACGGCCGTGTAGACGGGGCCAGCTCACTGCACTATCACGGCCGTGTAGACGGGGCCCGCTCACTGCACTATCACGGCCGTGTAGACGGGGCCCGCTCACTGCACTATCACGGCCGTGTAGACGGGGCCCGCTCACTGCACTATCAAGGCCGTGTAGACGGGGCCCGCTCACTGCACTATCACGGCCGTGTAGACGGGGCCCGCTCACTGCACTATCACGGCCGTGTAGACGGGGCCCGCTCACTGCACTATCACGGCCGTGTAGACGGGGCCCGCTCACTCTGCACTATCACGGCCGTGTAGACGGGGCCCGCTCACTGCACTATCACGGCCGTGTAGACGGGGCCCGCTCACTGCACTATCGTGCGGATCACGTACCGTCTCATTACACACCATTGTGCAGATGAGGTTCCTGTTGGGCGGTGTATGCGGATCACTATAATACTAAAGAAGGCCATTTCCTAACATTGCCTTTGAATTTGTCACCTTTTCGAAGAAAAAAATGGTTTCGTGTACTCGGTCATGTTGGATAACTTTACTTTTTGAAAGACCATTTGGGGACTCCCATCAAAGCGCACTTATTTGGGCCTGAGGGCGCTTCTGCCAGTTTTAGTCATTCGCACTGATAACTTGGATTATAGTACTCCACGGGTGATGAGGATCACTACCTGGCCTTGTCAGGCCGAGGCGACAGCCCGTGACTCTCCCAACCCAGGGACCAAATGCGAGCCGTGAAGCGACTCGAATCGAGGTCAAGGACAGGACAGGGGATACCGATGCAGGCCAGTACTCCAACTGACTCCAACTGACTACCGCGGAGGCTCCGTCGGTTAGAATTACCTGCCGACATTAAATTGCAAATATGGCGAACCCGGGGTCGGTCAAGCCTGACCACGGCTTTAACACCAGCTACCGGCTTCAGAGAGATTGACAACACAAACGGCAAGTCGGGATGCGTCGAAAAGAACGCCGACGTCTGTTCTCTGGCCCGGCAAGCTATACGTCAGCCGGAGCATGCACCGGCCAGCATATTGTGGAGCCTGCATACACGGGGCGCGAGTGTATTTGCACCGGTATGTGTATTTGCGCCGGTATGTGCATTTGTACCGGTATGTGCATTTGCACCGGTATGTGCATTTGCACCGGTATGTACATTTGCGCCGGTATGTGCATTTGCACCGGTATGTGCATTTGCACCAGTATGTATATTTGCGCCGGTATGTACATTTACACCGGTATGTGCATTTACGCCGGTATATGCATTTGTATTCGCATCTGTTTTTTTATTGTGATTTATCGTAAACTGGCATCCCACTGAGAGACGAAGTCATGAATAATTCCATACATACGGACCGTTTTAATACACTCAACCACAAGTGGGGCATTTCACGATAAATCAACTGGTACAATGACAACTCGACACCCCTATGTTTATACATGATTGAAAATGAGTTTATAGGGTTGCATTGGGCTCCAAATCCAGCTGTATGTACGAGTCCGAGCTCCATCAGAGCAACGGCTTAGAAGTTATATCCACAAGTCACCCTGCATCGGTGTCTTTGATTGCTAATATCTCCATTACATAGCACTGTAACTACAATAACCCGAACAATTCTGAATTCAGAAATGTCACAAAAATCTTTCGGTTGCATTATGCCTTTAATTTCACCATATTTTCACTAAATTATTCGGTGACCTGAGGTCACGTGACCTGTCGTGACCCTGGTACATTGAAGGTTGTGTATTTGGCCGCAAGGTAATGAAGGTCTATCATTTATCTACTGATATAAAAATATATTGTTCTGGTTATTTTTTTTTCTTTTGGTGCTCAATGGGATTGGTTTAGCCATTGTTGGTATGTATATACCATGACTGACAGTCTATAAAGTCACTGCACCGGTTTGGGGGTCAGAGAACCACAATTTGTTCATGAAATAGATGCAAAAATGTTGCCCACATAAAATTCAACGTAACGTCGATCTGCCACTACACAATTAAAGGTCATGCTAAGCGATTCACCTTATTTGACTTCGGAAATATGCATCTGGTGGAAAGTACAGAACTGTTTGTTTGAAACTCCATACTGGCATAGGCATAGTCAAGAACACATTGTATGCATATTTATGTATAACAGTCATATTGTAATCAGCTTTCGCCGGACCAGCGGGCAAATCTACATTCGCAGGGGTGGGGGGGGGGGGTCTCTTGAAAACCTCACCCTTTTTGTGTACGTAAGCTAGGGTAAAATGCAGAACACCGTTAGAAAGCACTGGCCATGTACGGTCCGAAACATGCCTTACATTTGCATTTTGGTCCATGAGGTTACCAGAGGTCATGTTATGTCAGTATACAGATATAGTCTTACATTCCTGAATATGGTTATGAAAACCAGACTGATTTCAGTCGGGCATTGTTTTTAAAGAACTAGCATATACTTGTATTATTATTATTCATAGAAAAACAGGATATATTTTATTTTTATGATTTTATTATTAAGACAGCATAGATTAGTTCGGGTCGGAATCAGGCTCTAAAATCAGTTTTAGAACTATGTATATTAGACACGAGAAATGTCATTGGCAAGCTCATTTAGCCTAGAGCTCATATCGCAGCTTATTTCTTTATTTTCGGACATGGTACATCCATATCCATGCCATTGGTACATCACATTTGAAGTATGCAAATGTTGTTCCCCAAAATAACTGATATGATGCTGAATCATCTTTGTAAACTGTCGACCTTCAGACCTACCTGGTGATTTGAGCCTGGGTCACACTGGGACAATATATATATATATATATATATATATATATATATATATATATATATATATATATATATATATATATATATATATATATATATATATTGGCAAAACGATCACTTTAGCCTTCGCCGAAGTGTACACTACAATTCCGTAAAAATAACTAATCGGGTTAAATAAGGTCAGATCACATGTGATCAGGTCACATGAGACCATTGGTTGGTCATCCAATGTCATATCTCACGACTTATGTGGCACTGAAACCGAATTGAGATCATATAGCTTCACGAGAAACAGCAACGTTCTGCATAATATGGTATTGTGTAGAATATACCTGCTACTTGACCTGACCTGTGGTTTCCCTGAAGGTGCACTGAAGTTGCCCGCCGCTGGATATGAGCCAGCCACGGATGATATTCCTCACCTCAGTGTGTGTATGTGTGAGGGGTGGGGAGGGGAGGGGTGGGGGTTCAGTGATATTATCCAACAAGCATGCAAGGCCTGCGTTTATAGGCTTTGGATACCCATATGGGGTACATGGCCCCATGTAACCCGCCACACGCCAAGACATCCATGTAATATTTGCACCCTCACCGTGCATGGCTAAATCTCGCCCGTCCATCCAAAATATCAAAACCAGAAAACCTCAAGCGCGTCAATTTCCCTACAAAAGCAGTGGACAGTGGCTTCAATGGACTAGTAAGGAGAGCTGCAGTGGTACGATCTCGAGTGTGGAAGCAGCTTGGTATCCAGATTGTAAGACCTTGCCGTCAGCCATCGGCCTCAGAAACGGTCAGCCGTGACCTGTGGGTTCCTTGAACAAATCAGTAGCGCCCATCATTCAATGAATAGCAGGCAAGAGGCAAGCCCATCTACCGGACACCCACACCAACATCTGACCTTGTCAGTACCCAGAGGCAAACCCAACCACCGGGCACCCACACCAACATCAGACCGTGTCAGTAACAAGAAGAAAAACCCACCCACCGGGTACCCACACCAACATCTGACCGTGTCCGTATCAACAGGCAAACACATCTACCAGACACCCACACCAACATCTGACCTTGTCAGTACCCAGAGGCAAACACACCCACCGGGTACCCATATCAACATCTGACCGTGTCAGTACCAACAGCACCACCTATAATCCGGAACCAATGACCAGTACCGCCGGGGCAGAGCTGGGCTCCGGAGCTAACGACCGTCGGAGCAGAGCTGGGTCCGGAGCTAACGACCGTCGGAGCAGAGCTGGGTCCGGAGCTAATGAATGGCGGAGCGGAGCTGAGGTCCGACGCTAATAACCAGCACCGAGTGTGGATGATAAATCGGCATCCGACACGACGGAGGATGCGACAAGACGCCTTCACCCGAGGAAACCGGGCCAAAGGGGCTCGGCGGCTGGTGCCGACTCGTCCGGCTCGTCCAGCGTGTCCGACTCGTCCGGGAGCCATGGTCGACAACTACAGGTGGTCGGCTGGGGAACTAAACACTCGTCAATTGCCACGGCGATCAGATAACGTCAGATCAGCTCGTTACGGGCAGTCGACGATGGATGGGAGCGTCGGCGGTGACCCGTGACCACGGCAGGTCTCCTCTCAACACGGCCGGCGACCGACCGACCGACCAACCGCCTATGGTAGGGTACTTCCCCCGGAACACTTGAGATATGCCCGGGCGCCCAATGTTGCCAATTTACTCACAGTGGCAGGCGATGCCGTCGGCCTAAAAGTCGCAGCCACTGCGAGAAGTGTTCACGTGTGACAAGGTCGGGTCGCCTTGTGCGTTGAGGTGACGGGGTCAGCGACAGGTCGGCGGATCAGCACTGACTACGACCACATCGTGACCTGGGCCGCTGGCTGGCATGCCATTCGCCACCGGCGCTGGTTCACTAGCGTCGGCTGATTCACATGGAACCTCAGCAAAAGATAGCAAGGTGACCTGAGAGACGAGGCTGGCCAGCACTACGCATACCGTCGCCAATCTGTCCAACCCACCCACACCTCAATGTACGAGTGCCGAAGGCTTCAAATAGCAGCACGCCCTGCTCCAGCTGTATCAAAGATCAGGTAAATAATGCGCCCGAATAGACTTACCTGCAATGACACACTATTGTATAATTAGGAAATTAATATGAACATGAATCATTCCTCGTGCTAATAAGTTGATTACCAAGTGCATTTTCAATCTTCACAATATTTTTGGGTAGGTGTATGCATGGCCTCCAACACCCCTTCACTGGTTGTGAAATCAATGTGAAGAAACGCAGCCTACCTGTGTTGCCACTGATGACAGACGACCTCGGGGATATCGGCTCGTCCGAGCTGGGTCCAGATCCATTCGTCCGGACACCACTCGCGTCGATGCCCAGCATGCGAGACATCTTGAGTCCACTGGGTTCCGCGCGGACGGTCACGGTGGCACAGATTGTGCGGACACAGTTCGGAACACGCCTCCGGACCCAGGCGGGGACACGGCAGTCTACGGCAGTCCACGGCAGGTCATGTCAGGTCACGCACACGAGATCACCACACTTGCGTATGTGGCGCTAGGCGACTGGGTGCTGCCGCATCCTGTCGGAGAACAACCGGTCAGTGGGCTGGGAGGTCATGGAGGTTAGCGGTCAGACAAGTGGTTCTCACCGCCCTGTTCCCGTGCCACAACAACAAACGACATTCGGTCGTCAGAAGTCATGTCACACGTCAAAGCCCGCCACGCGCCTGACATTCGGTCGTCAGAAGTCATGTCACACGTCAAAGGCCGCCACGCGCCTGACATTCGGTCGTCAGAAGTCATGTCACACGTCAAAGGCCGCCACGCGCCTGACATTCGGTCGTCAGAAGTCATGTCACACGTCAAAGGCCGCCACGCGCCTGACATTCGGTCGTCAGAAGCCATGTCACACGTCAAAGGCGTGTGACATCCACGACGGTGTGCGATCGCGTTAACACTGGTAATTGTTTGACTCGGCGTAACGGGAGGGGGAGCACGGTTGTTCCGCATTAGATCTGCTTCATCGGTCAGCCTGCTCGAGACCAACTCGTCCAAGTGGAAAGGTCATCTCTGTTTAGCAGTAGCGGCATGACCGCCCAACCGGCACCACAGAAACACACGACACATGTCCGGCACCACAGAAACACACGACACATGTCCGGCACCACAGAAACACACGACACATGTCCGGCACCACAGAAACACACGATACATGTCCGGCACCACAGAAACACACGACACATGTCCGGCACCACAGAAACACACGACGCTTGTCAGACGCCACAGAAACAGACGACGCCTGTTTGCATTTCAAGGCGTCTCAAGCGTTGATACCGCGATTAGCGTATTGATATTGGAGCACAACATATCATCGTCGTGCCACTCTAGTTAATATGGCACGAAGCTGGTCCGCTGTTTCAGTAGGTGCAAAGACAAACAAGTCACGAACTTGTAATTTCGTGCCGGCTGCCTTGCTGAGTATGCTGCCAAGCAGGTAAATGAATGAAAGAAAATATAAAATTTATAACGAAGGATGTCTCTATTCTATGCACAAGCACACACATATTCATTCAAAACAGAGGGATCTTTTGCTTCCCTTAAGCACATCACGCACCCCATGAGCATAATCTCTTGGGGGCTGGGATGAATTTCTGCCGCCCTCAATTTTCATTGATCTTAGTCCCTGGGCCGTTGATTGGAAAAATTAGCCTAAAATCGGCTTGACGCCCCTACCCCCCCCTCATTTCGCCGCTCCCCCGCCCATGATGTACTCGGCTGCCGTCAAGATAGTTGGGGGAGGGGATGTTTTTGCGTTTAAAGTCGATGCATTAATACAACATCCATTGGCATAATGCTAAACGCAAAAATGTTGCAGGGACATGACCGCCACTAGTTTTCCCCTTTGTCGGAGCGCAGTGAGCATGGATCATGAACGACTGCAGGATGCTAGCAGTACGGCGCACATGATAGGTGAGAAATCTGGCGATTAAGCTATGTTATGTATCGTGTAAAGAAATTTGATAATAGTTTATATAGTTTTACTTTAAGGCCTTCGGTTTCTCGGAAATTCCTGTTTTGAAAAGTGCAAATGCAAATCGTATCGGGAAGATGGACGGTTAAATTTGTGTGGAATTGGCCTTCGGTTTTGAAGGTATCATCATTTGGCGACTTAAATGAAGTTACTTTTAACCAGCAGGTGAAGCGGCTTCGGCGTTGTTAGCTGTGGAGTAGTTGGGCAGAGTATCGAGAAACATTTTGTTCAGCAAAGGGACATTTTGTTGAGCAAAAGAGCATTACCTTGAGCGAAGGGACATTTTATTGAGTAGTTGGGCAGAGTATCGAGGGGCAGTTTGTTGAGCAGTTGGGCAGCGAATCGAGGGACATTTTGTTCAGCAATTAAGCAGAGAATCGGGGGAGGAGACATTTTCGACAATTCAGCGCCGTCACATTATTTTTTGCTTCACAGATTTGCAGGTTAGATACCTCTATACCTACATGTAGAATCATTCAAGTTCTGCGTGCATTCCCGCAAAGTGGTCCACGAAAGTGGGTGGAAAGTGTGGACAGCCTTCAACGGTTTGCATCGAGTACGTGACAGCTCGGGAACTGTTTGCACCTCCGCTGACGACCCCATCCCGTGACAGATGGCATCCAACTGCCGCTGTGTGCGGCATCGACATCCCACTGGAACAGCGAACAGCTGTGCCGCTTGTCTGAGACGGCGGCAGCGGCGGCTGCGACACTGATGGCCAGTCACCCTGCTCAGGTATGCCACGCACCACTACCAACACGATCGGGACTCCCTCTCTGACCGGCACCGTTACACCAGCCCGTTCGATCGGCAGGCTGCATCTCGAGGCCGGCTACATGGCCGGATCACAGACAGACACGGCCGGATCACAGGCAGACACGGCCGGATCAATTGCACAGGACACACGAATGAATCACATTCAGACATTGCACGATTGGACCACGTGCATACGTCGCGCCCGTCAAGACCTCGGCCACACCGAACAGCGCATCCTGTTCAGAGGCATGCAGAAATGTTCAGTTAGCAGATAAATTTGTGCTTAAATTAAAGGTAGTGAGACCTAAAAGCCCAAAGCAAAACCAGTTTCCATTCCAAGATAATGAATCCATTGCGCTCATGAAGGCGTAAACGCCAACGCCAAAACGTACGTATACTGGAGGAAGTGGTTTTGTTTTGAGTCTAGGTTTCACTATGTTCAGCTCAAGAATGCCGAAATATCATGTTACGTCACGACGAAAACCGCAGTTGAACAATCAACATCAGCTTGGTGTAGTGGCTGGCCATCAGCTTGATGTAATGGTTGAACGCGTCAACCGAAGGTCGGATGTTTTTTCTCCGGACGGGGCCGCAACACTCAACGTGATGCCGGGGGAGGGGTGCAACCATTTGTGTACGAAGCCTGTGAGAGATAGTGGGATAACCAAATGTGTTCACAGGAAGGGTCCATCTGTCTCCTTAGCGAAGGTATTGTCTCTTTGGATTAAACAAGTGCTGTTCGGATTGCTCCATAGGAATAACATTGGGATTGTAGAAGCCTTTTTTCCACACCTTCATAAAACATCGCTGAAGAAAAAGAAATATCGCGCCCACATATCATCTTCACTGCAGTTTCTAACCATGCTTGAAACATTTGGCTTTATGCATTTATCTTTCGAGAATTTAAGCTGGAAAAATTGAAAGCACAAGTGATCTCGGTGACTCATCAATACTGCCGACCGGTATTAACGCAATGGTAATGAACGATGTGCAGCTCGTTGATGGTGAATGAGCATTTTGGATTCTGACGTGGGATTATGGATGTGACAAGTGTGCCCAGAGATGAAGGTAACCGCGAACACCAATTAGCATTGAAGTTTGGAGGGTATTCGGTGACGCATTGTTTTGAAACTGCCACGTTCTTGCAGGTAGCAGCTAGGTAGTAGGCTACCTGCATCGACCCACTTAATATTAATGTTGACAGAAGGATCTCACACGATGAAACGTGGATGGCGCGTGACCTCGAAGCTCAAGGCTCAAGCTCCTCCACCGGTAAGGATACGACACGGACTGGATTGGCTCCTACTGGATGACCTTCTATGGATTGGACCGAATTTGGCAATGTCAATCTGGATAGTGCCCCAGTGGATACTGTGCTCCCGTCCAGGGCGTCGCCAGGGCTTTCCACCATGGTAGTTTGTTCGACGGCCCCGGCGGGAGGGGTTCGAGCCGCTTCCAGGCGTGGGTGCAGGGCCTAACACGATAGCTTGTGGGCACATGGTCAAAGTCTTCGTCGCTTTGGCGCTGCTGAGTGCCCGAGTCTGGCTGCTTTGGATGGTGATCCCCCATTCGCCAGCAGGCACTCTCCCTAGTAAGTGGGTACGAGTGTACACCTGAGCCTCCGTCAACACAAGGTTCTCAAATCCAAGCCCGCTTCCTTCCTGCGAACCCCTCCTCGATACATAAGTGTGGTGCTGACGCTGGGAGAGTGCTGATGCCACACTAATTATCAGCATTTTTATTTTAACATTACTTCTTGTACATTATGCAAAAGCTGCGTTTCTCAATGAAGGCCAGTTTTGGTCATGTAATTGCAGGTACTTTGAAAAAAAGAGTCTTCTCCTCAAGCCAATGGTTTAACTCCAGGTTTAACCCTTTCAATTTTACACATGGCTGAATGATTACTTCTTCCACAAATGTTAACATAGCCTCAAATTTTGGCTACAAAGGTACTCCCAACAATGCTAAAACAATGGAGTTATGCTGCTTCGCGAATGTGTTTTTGTTTATGGGTCGGCGGGGATCCATCGCGACTTTGGCTGAGACACCTTCACTACGAGCCAACCGTATCTGCAAGAAACTTGGGTTTTCAGCGGCAGTGGTAATCTGGCGAAAATACCGGCGATTCGGCTTTCTATTGATTATCGGCACGCCAATCGATGGATGCGTGGTTGCCACGGTGACAGTTGATGGATATCTGAGCTGGTCGCTATGGTAACTGCGCCTGGCCTTGCTGCTCATAGCCCCGGTTCTTTGGACGCATTGAACTTCCCTAATGAGAACGCGCAGCGAAAAGTCCTGATTGCGCTCGCTAAGAATATCCCATGGGGTGTATGATGCGGAGAGCTGTGGTGGTGAGTTCTAGGGTTCTATACATTGCGCAATATAATGGATATTGAAGAGCAGAGGTCGAAAACCCCTGAGATGTCTACGAGGGTGACAGACAGGGTTAGTGCCATAAACTCGCCCCGGTTCATAATTGCGCCACCAGCAAGTTCTCGCTGATTGCTTTAGGAAGGGTAGAGAAGGTTCAGAATCCTACCAGAGTTTTTAACTGTGAAGTGTTCACCGCGATTCATGGATTATTGAAGAAGAAGAAAAAACGCTCTGAGGAGTAGGTATGGTAGGCCTATGGACTACGTAGTTTTCCATGTCAATTTCTTCCGATATTTGAGGTTCATGGTACGGTGGCTGCGCTCAAATAAGAGGCTAACCTGTGAATGGTGTTCAGTTTTACTTTATCCATTCACGGCATGCCGACATTTTATGAACACATTTCGGTTATCCATGCATGAAACTGCTTGCTTTGGCATATTTTGTTTCCTAAAGGCATAAGTCACAGGAGCTGCATCGAGTTGGTAATAACAGGTGAACACCTTGGTATGAGTAGTACCGCTTGAATAATTTCTAGCCTGTAGCGAGCTTTGCACCTGACCAATGGGTCTCCTTATTGGGAGTAAGCTAGACTGCGTAGAATATCCAGTGTTGTGCCTCGCATCATTCTGACGTGTATGAAGCGGCTTCATGCATCACGTCGAAAAAAAGCCTGAGTGAAACCCGTGAACAGGCATCTCATCATCCATGCTACAAAGCTTGACTAACCGGCAAAGAAAACGCAGTCGGGGAGCGCAAAGATCAGTTTGGTGGGAGAACTATACGCTCTGAATCCAGGGGATGTCCGGCATTTGTGGAGACCTTTCCTCAGACTTGGGGAGAGGGAGGCCCACAAGGTCTTTTGTTTCAAAAATATATAATTTCTAGTTTACCTTATGGGCCTAATGTTGCAATTACTCTGTGTATATGGTCCAGAGAGCCTGTCCGGGATTTTCATCGATGATGCGCACCGGCTGTGTGTACGATTTGTGTCGTGTGCAGGAGAGACCGGTCTAGTTGATACAATTTTGGTGAAACTCAAAGTAACTCATGACTTTGGAATGGTAGCGAGGAGATAGCTACACGTATACCAAGCCTGCACCTTCTAGTATCATCCCGGATACATATTCTTCGTCGTATGTTTTACACTCACAGTAACAATACTGAATTGAGTTCTGGCTGGCCATACCTCATGGTTTATGTAATTTATGGAAGGCGCAAAATGTCATTCCGTAGTTGCACTTTTTCTTCGTCCCGTGTGCTCTGTCAGGTTATGAATGTCCGTATAAATATTGAATAAGATCATCTCGAATGCCTTAGCAAACATATTAATAATAATAGGTAATTATGTGGTGATTATATTCCCATCCCACAAATTTTATTTTATTACACATTTTTGTGTATTTATCACATGGGATTTCCATCCCATATTTTACTACAATCCCACAAAACGTTGATACATATTGATGTTAACACATGCTGATTATTTGATGCAGGCTGTATCCACTTATCCCTCAGGTGGTCTAGTGCAGGCTGCAACATGCTATGCAACATTGCGAGCACAGAGTGTCGGCAAACTATGAAATAATTTCACCCTCACAAAGCTAAGAGAACAGGGTAATGATAACAGACATCTAAATAGTAGCAAGTGGGCGACAAATTAGAAATTAAGGGCGAAGCACAGACATTGAAATTTTGTTTTTACTCCAAACATGTGCCACATCGTCACCATTCCACAGCCGCGCGTCAAAAGGACTTGCGCCTGTTCTTGTTACAAGAAGAGGGTGCCAGTAGCAACATGTGTGGTAGCCATGGCAACCGGCTTCATACTTTTGGAGTAGGTAAACGCCATTGTATCAACCATCCATGAATCAACTAAACCCGGCCTCGCCTTAATTGTGTGTGTTGATGTATGTCGGCGTCGGCGAGGATCTGAGTGATCTATTTAAGATGCATTCTTTTGATAAGAGCCTCGCCAAGAGTGGGACTAGGCTGCCGCGTGGGTCTATTCTTGTAGTTAGGGGCGCATCGACTGCAAAGGTCATATAGCAGGAGTGGGTCTATTCGTCCAATGAACTTACGAATAGGGGGACCAGGGATTCTATCCCAGGTCCTGGCGGTGAGCGAAGTAGCAGTGGCAGGCCCTCCCAATCACATTCACACATACTCTCCTAGTCTCTCCTGAGGAAAAGGTGTAGTAAATCAGCCGCATAATTATTTCACCAATCATATCGGATATTAGCTCCATGCACCTTCCTTCAGTGACAGTACCTGTTGTACTAACGTAAAGAAATTCCGATTAGCACGCCAGAAATTTCAAAATGGACAATAATTAGGGCTCAGCTTAGTAGGTCAAAAGTTACCGCGTGCACCCCTTCTCTAACTAAGCAACTCGCGAATGATCAATTCTGGTCGAAGCGCCCTAAAGCCCCCCCAAATAACATGTTCGAATCATGTCGACCCAACAGAGACCCGCCCGCTTCTCCGTTCCTTGTGCCCCTACGTCCGTGCGTACGTCGCCAGCTGCGGCTCAGGTCAGGTGTAGGGCGAAGCCACGCACAGTGCCCCTCACCTGATGTGTGTTCGACTGCGGTTTGGCGGAGAGCGACTGCGCGCGCAACTCTCACACGGTCACCAGAAGCACTACTGGTACCGCGGCCCGTACAGGCACGACATGAGCACATTCAATCCTCGGGTTACGACACACCGCAGTGGCGGCGGACAGGTATTCAACCATCAGTAAGATATTCGGCCGATAGATGGGGCGGATGACCGTGATCAACATCTCTCGCGCATGCAGCACTTATCAGCACGCTCGCTAAGCCGTGTTGACACGTCCCCACAGTGCTAACGAGACGACATTTCGTGTCCATTGCAGTTGACACACGTTGCCCTTGTTCAGCTTGGCCAAGAGCGGACCCAGGATTTCACGTACCGGGCCGTCGCCTCAGCAGGTCGAGAGCCCCAGCGGCGGAAGGCGATGCGGATTATTGAAGTCTCCCGCAGTGCGCCATCAAGGACCCCTTGGATCCTTTGGAGGACGATGGAGGCCTGTGCAGGCTCCCCTTAGCCCTACCAGGGCCCTGCGGGGACAGTGCTGACCTTGTGATGGGGGAAGTCGGGGTAGACCCAATACCCGAAGCCCTTTTGTTAAGAACACTACATAATATATCCCAGCTGTTGATATGCTATTGCGTATCTTGAAATTTTTGGGATTGGTATCTAATAAAATTGACATTCTTGAGGAAAATATACTGTGCTATATCAGTTGTGTAAGACATTGTGTTTTACGCGTAAGCCCGCCCACCGGGTATAATGTCGCCCATGCATTTACCGAAGTTGATCATACCCATTTAAGGACATACAATATTTCCCGGGAGGCTCATTTGATACCAACGAAGGCTTGTACGATGATTTCTCAGCTACAAGTCGTCATAGGTAAAATATAACATAATTGGCGGAATGAACCACTAGATTGTTGATGAAATTGATGAAAAAGGTCTCGTTTGCCAAGGCGCACAGGCTGAGCAGAGCGGGGAGGGATTTCCGCCTGTCCAGGCCGCGAGCTGTGATGCCGGATTTTTCAGCATTCGATGCATGCGTTCGACAAGGCCGTTTGCTGGAAGCTGTATGCGATGCGGTGATGCGGTAATGCGATGGTTAAATCCCGTCGAACAGACAGCTCACTGGAGAGATCCGATTCAAGCTGGGCGCCTCGGTCGATCACCACCTGGAGAGACGCACCAAACCGACCCACCAAGTGTCGAGTAAGGCTGAAGCTACTGTTTTAGCCGTGATGTGCGGGACTGGTAGATCCTCTGCCCGGCTCGTGGCACGATCAATGCAAGCGAGTAGGTTGCGGCAGGGGAGGCGAAAAGGTCACCGTGGGAAACGCTCTGGACAGAGGCTGCACGAGGTAAATGTGCACATGCAAAGCGAGACGCTGTGTCGAAAGCCGCAGGGGTAATCTTGGCATCACTTGATTTTTGCTCACCTTGACAAGACTGGCGCTCCGGCCCATTGCCATGCATATAGAGCCAGAAGGAAAAAATTGATTGGTTTTACAGAGATTTTGACACTGGGATGAGACATACGCAATTCATGAAATGCGCCTCGACAGATGACCGGGACAAACGGTCTGGGGTGGGGCGTAGTGACGTCGCACCATACAACCCAACCGTCGCACACGAAAGGCTTGGAGCCTGTGGAGCCTTTGTACAATGCACAATACTATACAATGCAATACTACAATAATCCGTCGCACACGACCGACTTGGAGCCCGAGTTGAAAGTCGGCTACCTGTCTGGAATGTCGTCTTGAAACTTCTACGTCGTCTCCCTGTCGAGGATGGTGAGTTGGTTCAGGTAAAAAGCATCCCAAGATACGGCATTAGCTCGTCTACTCCAAAAGTTGGCAACGACATTCTCGTAACCAAGGACACACACACACAATGGGTCTGATTTGGTGGCAGCATGCCGACAAGTGAAGGCGGTTGCGAGTGCTTTGTGATCAGTGCAAAAGTGGCGAGTCTTGCCTCAATCACGTGCTTAAAATGCAAGGCTGAGAGGAATGCGGCCAGCAACTGGCGATCGTAAGTTTAACGCTTTTGTCGGGCCTGAGATAACTTGTTCGAAAAGAACGCGATGAGCACTGGATTCCTGTTCGGCATCTTGATGTAAGGCCGAACCCACCGCAACACTGGAGGCGCACCACAGTCACCAGTCGGTGAGTGTCACTGGAGGCGCACCACAGTCACCGGTCGGTGAGTGTCACTGGAGGCGCACCACAGTCACCAGTCGGTGAGTGTCACTGGAGGCGCACCACTGTCTCCGGTCGGTGAGTGTCACTGGAGGCGCACCACAGTCACCAGTCGGTGAGTGTCACTGGAGGCGCACCACAGTCACCAGTTGGTGAGTGTCACTGGAGGCGCACCACAGTCACCAGTCGTGAGTGTCACTGGAGGCGCACCACAGTCACCGGTCGGTGAGTGTCACTGGCGAGAGTCTGGTGTCGGAGTGTGCCTCTCGCAGGCTCTCGCAGCGCCTCTCGCAGCGCCTCTCGCATGCCTTTCGCAGCGCTCATCTGACGTCATCAAAAACAGTGATTGCTGACTACGACCAGGGAAGCTCCTTGGCCGAGCGGTACAGTCGAATCAGCTGGGTCAGCTATGACGGTTGCCTAATTTAATTTGTCTGCAGGAGACCTGATTCCCCGTACCAACATGCCACCTAGAAATGTGATGTCGAAACAAACAAAAAAGGCACTTCAAAGGGGGAGATCTTGAGATCGTGCTTCTCTAGCACCGTAAACACCGTTTCAATGTCGTTAGCATGCCGGGCCGAGTCGGGCGAGAAAATCAAGACATCTAGATAAACGAAAGCTCTTCTCAAAACAACAAGTGGGTGGTTGAACAATATTTTTTCTTAGAAAGGCTTAGGTTTGCGAAGATTATGGTGCTTTGGGGTATGAATAAACAATACATTATTAGACAGGATATTAATAATATTTAGCTCGAAGAAATATCGATATCAATCGTCTCAACGATCAGTTTTAAGAACATTATTAGTTGGTATCACACATGTGTGTGTAGGCGATTGGTTGGTTATTTGAGTTTCGGTGCGCATCGACTATGTTTGGTCATTTAGCGCCCATGTGCAGGTGAAGTGTACCCAGTATTCGCTCCAGGATACTGACGATTTCAAACTGCGCATTCTAGAGACACGAAGCAAAAGCCAACGCAGGCACCAGACCTCACGAATTGCATAGAATACGAACCACTGAAGTCATTGGTTGATCCATTGTGGGTCAGGTCATAGCTCAAATTTGGGCACAAATGTAAATTCCCAGTCTAAATTTCCATTTTTATCAATAAATTTAAGATGTCAGACCAAATTGGTACCTGAATCCACCCTTGTGTCTCGAAAGTAGCAACAAGCGCCAAGTGCTAAGCTTAGGCGCATATTGAGGATACCAGGACAGGTCGAATAGGTGAACTCAAAGTTGAAAATTTTCAAAATGACCAGTGTTTGGCAGATTTCATTTTTCTGGGTAAAAATAGATGCCAATTTGGTATTCAGGGCCCACAATTACACCGTCTTAACCAAAAGTGTAAAAAGATGCCATCCTGGTCCATCCAGGGTCACTTACCTTGATGAAGTCTCGGATCTACTCACACACATCCGTCTAATTGTTAGGTAGCCTAAGATGCCAAACCTAATCGACAATTTGAGCGTGAGAGCACCTCACTAATAAAAGAAAATATCGTGTTTTCGTCAGCGATGGAACTGCTGTTCGCCAAGTGATAACATGCCAGATAACTAACAACTTTCGTCGATATATTTTGTGATTGGCGCCACACCATGTCATATGCACATTATTTAATGTCGAGACACCGAGTCATTTTTCACTAACGGAACCAATCTGATTTGGCAAGCAGATACAGCAATTGTGCACAGTCTGTCCAACGTTCATGCTTGATGTCGTTCCAAATCGCGCTATCGCGGAGCTAGTTGCTTCACCTCACGAGAGTACTCTTTTGGAACTCGGGGTACTTCTGTCTTTGACGTCGGGCAGCTTGCCGGAGCCACTGCAGCTGGCGTACGTCTTCGGCGACCACGCGAGAGCAAACCGTTCAATTAAAGCGGCACCTGGTGAGGCCTGCTCACACGCGGCAGAAACCCGGCAGACTCCCGGCAAAGTCGCGACGTTGGCAGGCACTGAGCAGGACCCGGCAGACTCCCGGCAAAGTCGCGACGTTGGCGGGCACTGAGCAGGACCCGGCAGACTCCCGGCAAAGTCGTGACGTTGGCAGGCACTGAGCAGGACCCGGCAAACTCCCGGCAAAGTCGTGACGTTGGCGGGCACTGAGCAGGACCCAGCAGACACCCGGCAAAGTCGCGACGTTGGCGGGCACTGAGCAGGACCCGGCAGACTCCCGGCAAAGTCGCGACGTTGGCAGGCACTGAGCAGGACCCGGCAGACTCCCGGCAAAGTCGTGACGTTGGCAGGCACTGAGCAGGACCCGGCAGACTCCCGGCAAAGTCGCGACGTTGGCAGGCACTGAGCAGGACCCAGCAGACACCCGGCAAAGTCGCGACGTTGGCGGGCACTGAGCAGGACCCGGCAGACTCCCGGCAAAGTCGTGACGTTGGCAGGCACTGAGCAGGACCCGGCAAACTCCCGGCAAAGTCGTGACGTTGGCGGGCACTGAGCAGGACCCGGCAGACTCCCGGCAAAGTCGTGACGTTGGCGGGCACTGAGCAGGACCCGGCAAACTCCCGGCAAAGTCGTGACGTTGGCGGGCACTGAGCAGGACCCGGCAGACTCCCGGCAAAGTCGTGACGTTGGCGGGCACTGAGCAGGACCCGGCAGACTCCCGGCAAAGTCGTGACGTTGGCAGGCACTGAGCAGGACCCGGCAGACTCCCGGCAAAGTCGCGACGTTGGCAGGCACTGAGCAGGACCCGGCAGACTCCCGGCAAAGTCGCGACGTTGGCAGGCACTGAGCAGGACCCGGCAGACTCCCGGCAAAGTCGCGACGTTGGCGGGCACTGAGCAGGACCCGGCAAACTCCCGGCAAAGTCGTGACGTTGGCGGGCACTGAGCAGGACCCGGCAGACTCCCGGCAAAGTCGTGACGTTGGCAGGCACTGAGCAGGACCCGGCAGACTCCCGGCAAAGTCGCGACGTTGGCAGGCACTGATCAGGACCCGGCAGACTCCCGGCAAAGTCGCGACGTTGGCAGGCACTGAGCAGGACCCGGCAGACTCCCGGCAAAGTCGCGACGTTGGCGGGCACTGAGCAGGACCCGGCAGACTCCCGGCAAAGTCGTGACGTTGGCAGGCACTGAGCAGGACCCGGCAGACTCCCGGCAAAGTCGCGACGTTGGCAGGCACTGAGCAGGACCCGGCAGACTCCCGGCAAAGTCGCGACGTTGGCGGGCACTGAGCAGGACCCGGCAGACTCCCGGCAAAGTCGTGACGTTGGCAGGCACTGAGCAGGACCCGGCAAACTCCCGGCAAAGTCGTGACGTTGGCGGGCACTGAGCAGGACCCAGCAGACACCCGGCAAAGTCGCGACGTTGGCGGGCACTGAGCAGGACCCGGCAGACTCCCGGCAAAGTCGCGACGTTGGCGGGCACTGAGCAGGACCCGGCAGACTCCCGGCAAAGTCGTGACGTTGGCAGGCACTGAGCAGGACCCGGCAGACTCCCGGCAAAGTCGCGACGTTGGCGGGCACTGAGCAGGACCCAGCAGACACCCGGCAAAGTCGCGACGTTGGCGGGCACTGAGCAGGACCCGGCAGACTCCCGGCAAAGTCGTGACGTTGGCAGGCACTGAGCAGGACCCGGCAAACTCCCGGCAAAGTCGTGACGTTGGCGGGCACTGAGCAGGACCCGGCAGACTCCCGGCAAAGTCGTGACGTTGGCGGGCACTGAGCAGGACCCGGCAAACTCCCGGCAAAGTCGTGACGTTGGCGGGCACTGAGCAGGACCCGGCAGACTCCCGGCAAAGTCGTGACGTTGGCGGGCACTGAGCAGGACCCGGCAGACTCCCGGCAAAGTCGTGACGTTGGCAGGCACTGAGCAGGACCCGGCAGACTCCCGGCAAAGTCGCGACGTTGGCAGGCACTGAGCAGGACCCGGCAGACTCCCGGCAAAGTCGCGACGTTGGCAGGCACTGAGCAGGACCCGGCAGACTCCCGGCAAAGTCGCGACGTTGGCGGGCACTGAGCAGGACCCGGCAAACTCCCGGCAAAGTCGTGACGTTGGCGGGCACTGAGCAGGACCCGGCAGACTCCCGGCAAAGTCGTGACGTTGGCAGGCACTGAGCAGGACCCGGCAGACTCCCGGCAAAGTCGCGACGTTGGCAGGCACTGAGCAGGACCCGGCAGACTCCCGGCAAAGTCGCGACGTTGGCAGGCACTGAGCAGGACCCGGCAGACTCCCGGCAAAGTCGCGACGTTGGCGGGCACTGAGCAGGACCCGGCAGACTCCCGGCAAAGTCGTGACGTTGGCAGGCACTGAGCAGGACCCGGCAGACTCCCGGCAAAGTCGCGACGTTGGCAGGCACTGAGCAGGACCCGGCAGACTCCCGGCAAAGTCGCGACGTTGGCAGGCACTGAGCAGGACCCGGCAGACTCCCGGCAAAGTCGCGACGTTGGCGGGCACTGAGCAGGACCCGGCAAACTCCCGGCAAAGTCGTGACGTTGGCAGGCACTGAGCAGGACCCGGCAGACTCCCGGCAAAGTCGCGACGTTGGCAGGCACTGAGCAGGACCCGGCAGACTCCCGGCAAAGTCGTGACGTTGGCGGGCACTGAGCAGGACCCGGAAGACTCCCGGCAAAGTCGCGACGTTGGCAGGCACTGAGCAGGACCCGGCAGATTCCCGGCAAAGTCGCGACGTTGGCAGGCACTGAGCAGGACCCGGCAGACTCCCGGCAAAGTCGCGACGTTGGCAGGCACTGAGCAGGACCCGGCAGACTCCCGGCAAAGTCGTGACGTTGGCAGGCACTGAGCAGGACCCGGCAGACTCCCGGCAAAGTCGCGACGTTGGCAGGCACTGAGCAGGACCCGGCAGACTCCCGGCAAAGTCGCGACGTTGGCGGGCACTGGGCAGGACCCGGCAGACTCCCGGCAAAGTCGTGACGTTGGCAGGCACTGAGCAGGACCCGGCAGACTCCCGGCAAAGTCGTGACGTTGGCGGGCACTGAGCAGGACCCGGCAGACTCCCGGCAAAGTCGTGACGTTGGCAGGCACTGAGCAGGACCCGGCAGACTCCCGGCAAAGTCGCGACGTTGGCAGGCACTGAGCAGGACCCGGCAGACTCCCGGCAAAGTCGTGACGTTGGCAGGCACTGAGCAGGACCAGGCAGACTCCCGGCAAAGTCGCGACGTTGGCAGGCACTGAGCAGGACCCGGCAGACTCCCGGCAAAGTCGCGACGTTGGCGGGCACTGAGCAGGACCCGGCAGAACCGAGCAGAATCGAGCAGAACCCGACGTCGGCGAAGTCCGGAGCGACAGAGTGAAAACAGTCAGTCAGTTCTGGTTTCAAATGCCAAGATGGCGCCTCATTACACAAATATCGGCTTCGGCCATCTGCATAACGGTCGGTGCCTCTATATACTTCAGAAACATGTTCAACAGTTCTAATAAATCATTGCGAGATGTGCCTGTCGCAGCATTTGCTGTCATCCAAGCTGGACATCAGAGATAGCAATCAAGCCATTGTGCGTGGAAAATAGCATACCCACCGTCACAGGTGTTGTTTTATTAAAATTATTGGGGGGTTCACGTCACAGGTATTGGGGGGTTCACGTCCCAACCGTCACAGGTGTTCACGCGCCCCGTGAACTAGCGCCAACCCCCCTCCCCCACCCCGCCGCCACACACACACACACACAAATATATATATCGCGTTTCGGACTTAAAATTCCTGTCGGTAGTCGCATAAATTCTGCTCTGCTCAATAATTCCCTTTGGTCTCCCAACAATTGGCGTCGATGTCTCCAAATATGCGCAGCGTGGCCCCAAAATCGCATCGGAACCCGACAAGAATAAAGCCGGAGCCCTCCAAAGTAAAGATATTCCGAAAAAAATTAATGTCCGAGCCAGGAAAATCGCCCCTTGGCCCAAACATACCACAAGATGCTTTAACAAATCGCATACGGCACCGAAAAACGTACCGGAGCTCGAGAAATCACGACGGGAACAAAAATGTCCCCGAAGGGCCGAAAAATCAGACCGTGGCTCGGACTATACATAATTCAGAATAAGTTACCAAAAATTGCGTCGAGCCCAGAAAACTGGCGTCGGATTCCCCCGGAACCACGCGCCTGGTCCCGAAGAGTTACGAGAGGACGCACAGAAATTATACCGCAGCCCCTAATATCGTACTGGGGTCCCACAAATATGAGCGAGGAACCCCAAATAACCACAGCGAGACCCTGAGAGGACAACTGGAGGACGAAAATGCACCGGGCCCTCCAAATCGTACCCAGTCTGGCAAAAAAAGCGACACGGCCTTAAAACATGCTACGCAGCTCTAAATATACATACCGGGAGCTAAAAAACAAAACTCAACGGGGCCCTCAAAGCACAGCGGGGTTGTAGACCCCACGGGGGCTTAAACAAAAACAGGCTAGGACCCTCAAAAATCGACATGGCCCTGGAAAAGGAACAAAATGACCACGCACTAACTAAACAATTCGATGTCTGCGAAAACGAGCAGATACCTAAAAATATCGTTGGTGCTCAAAAAAAGCAACAACCCTCTAAAAAAGAGTCGGGATCGCAAAAAATTGTGCCAGACCCCTAACAAGAATTGGCTGGAGCCCTAAAACACATCCGAAGACAAAGAAAAAACCGAAAGGTCCAAAAAAGAACACCTAACTAGAGACTCAGTTCAGTAGCCAATCTGGGAGCGTATTTAATCAGAAATAAGGTACATCAAAGCTAAGCGGTTATCCGGATTTCTTAGCAACCAGAAAACGTGGGAAGAAGAGAACTAGTCATCGAATTGAATTCAGGATGGTCCCTTGTGGCTCTTAAGTCTGAACACGTTATGACTTTATGAAGTGCCGTGTGTTGCCACCTGTCGGCTATTTTGCACTGAATTGTTGGTTCCCAAAATAAGCGCATTCATTCCATTTCAGCCGGGTGCCACGTGATGTAGTTGTAGCATTTCGTTTCAAGTGGTGGATATTCTAAAGTGCACGATGTGTACTACAGAGATGTTTGAGGTGACTGGTCATCCATGTGTTGGAGTTAGGCCCTGAGGACGAACAAAAACCATGCATTTTATTTATTGCGTTTTCTTTGCCCCAGTCTGTCAGCCTGCCAATCTTGGTCTGCCACACATCGGATCAAAGAATCGTCAACCAGCGATTACCCGTCTTTCCTGTTTCTCATCCTTTCCAGCATCAATCATGCGACTTCTGTTGCCATGTACCAGCAAGTAAGCTTCGTTCTTGCATATTCTTTCTCCTCAACTACATCGGTGAACGTTTACAACGGGTGACATCTTAAAAACGTATAATACTATATCATGGAAACTAGGGTGGGTACACCACATAACCATTAGTGAGGCGGTAATAATGAGCTTGCACCCCCCCCCTCCCCACATAGCTGGAATTGAAGACATTTTGTTTGAACAGTAATAATAATGGTTTCACTTGCGCCAGAAAGATAAGCTTATTATTACAAAAGAATCCATTAGTCGTGAAAAGAGTTTCATGACCACCAAGAAGTGTGAATTTGAAAGTACTTATATTGTGATGATAGTTCTTTTTCAGTATCACATGTTGCTGTTAGCCATAAGCGAGGCCAGGGGCCTTCCCCCATGCCCCATAGCGGTGAAATTCGTGTGTTCACTATTGAAATTATCGGGTTATCTATCCAAAAGTGCTCAACCATGGTACTTTGCGAAATTCCTCGGTGCGCCCCTGCTGTTGACCCTGGCCCACCCACATTTTAAGACGCTCCTACGTCTATGATCAGGAACCCACCTGATTTTTTCTTTAACTGGAGATCCCCGATGTCTGCATTGCCATTGTGTGTGACGCCTAACGATGTTTCCTGTTCAATCGAAGCAAAACCGCGAATACACCCTTGAACATT
Organism: Ashinkailepas kermadecensis; assembly: GCA_034440615.1. Classification (NCBI taxonomy): domain Eukaryota; kingdom Metazoa; phylum Arthropoda; class Thecostraca; family Neolepadidae; genus Ashinkailepas; species Ashinkailepas kermadecensis. Next base: position 111,010 of record JAOTOM010004263.1, read on the forward strand.
CCAGTCTCTGGCTACGGCGAGCCTAGCCTGTCCCTGACCGTCACCGGTCCGGCTGGCAGTGCAGTCTTTTTGGCCGACTCCTGGCCTGGTCTGGTCGGCACCGCTCTTCGTGCGATGAGGCGCCATCTGCCACATTTTAATCGACAGCTGACCATTTTTCACTCTAGCCCAAAAATAGATCCATTAACGAAAAACATTTTGTTTTGCTCGATATTGCTATTGCATTGCTCGATAATGAATTCGAAGGGGCTAGCATCCATTCGTAGATGAAACCAATCAATCCGAGGATCTCATCAACTACCAGTCGTGGTTCACTTTCGCCATTCTTGGCATAACTGGGATTGGTTGAATGAATCCGATTGCAGCAAATGACACGAGTTTCATAAAGTTAGTAAGTATATTTGTTTATTGTCCACAATCTCCAACAGCATATTGTGCTCTTTACAGGACAAGTCATTAGCTAAAAAGCGTAAACAGAACAGGTGAACAGTTTTCAGTTCAAACAGGTAAACGGCTGTTAAAACTGCATCGATGCCCGATAGTTACTCGACTCAGATGTGAGCGTGTGACGCAGCACAGTATCTAACCACCTGCGTCTTAAATGCATGCAGCGGGTTCGTGAATATGTCCGCACTTGGTGTCATCGATACAAATGTGTTCGTTTCCCATAATAATCTGCTAAATAAGCCACACCCAACGGTTTCTACACGTGCATACGGTACATGAAATCAAACAGGTTGCTTATTTCTCCTGATTGGGACACCTAATCAAAAGTTCTGCAATAACACTGATGAGCTCGTCCCACCACATAAAACGTTTCGTAAGAACATGATGTCGGACTGTACGCAACGAGTGGACACAGACGTCATGGTATAAAAACGAAGAAGGTCCTGATATTGCAGAGATTCCGATTGAGGTGTGTCACTACAGTGTTGAGCTAGCCACATTAAAAAATGTATGTTTTACCCTGTCAATCCTGGTTAGATGTGTTGTGGCTGCGCCTACCCAGATGACGGAGCAATACTCGAGGCGAGACCTAATGTTCGCGTTATATGCCGCCAACAGAGCAATTTTCGAGAATTTGCTACGAGGCACTCCTGTTTGCATCGATCTAATAAACAGTCCGAGAGCTCGGTTCGCAGATGACACAATTTTCGCCACATGCTGTACGAATGTTAATTTACAGTCCAGGTACACACCCAGGTCTCGCATCACAGTCGCACGTTGCAGCGTTGTATCGTATACCTTATATTCGAAGCACTCAGGAGTACGACGGAGAGTCATTGTGAACGACCTGAATTTCAGAGGGCTCAAGGATAGCATCCAGTCTGCGGACCACCTGTAGAGGGAATCAATATCCCTCTGCAGGGCGGGTCGCGTCGTCCACAGACGCTATCCTCCTAAAAACTTTGACGTCGTCAGCAAACATTTGACATTCCGAGTCAATCCTGGATGGCAGGTCGTTCACAAACAGGGCAAACAAATAGTTTATTAGATAACAGAGGGGCCAGCAAGCTCCCTTCCGGTACACCGGAAGTGACATCAGCCCAGTCCGAAACCGTCCCGTTGACCCCGTTCATACCAGTCAGGTATGAGCGAATCAGAGAGAATGTTGTCTGAAACATGATATGCATTTTCGAGCTTGTATAGTAACAGCTTATGGTTGACACTTTGGAAAGCCGAAGAGTAGTCCATATAGATTGCATCTGTCTGGTAACCGGCAGCGATCGAATCCCAGGCATGTCTGAAGAAAACTGCCAGGTTTGAAACACATGACCTTTTTGGAATAAAACCGTGCTGGGTGTCGGTCAGTACTGGCAAAATGTGAGCACTCGAAACATTGTACACGGTTTTTTCTTCTAAAATCCTGCCACACAGGCAAAGAATTGAAATGGCTCGGTAGCTTGTCGGAATTTTCCGGTTGCCTTTCTTATATGTTGGTGTGATATTTGCCATTTTCCACCGGTTCAGAAATTTTCCCTGCCTCACAGAAAGGCTACAAATGTTGTGCAGCGGAACGCATAATTGGTCAGCACACTCTCGGAGGATTCGGGCGCTGATATTATCTGGTCCACATGCTTTGGGCGGGTCAAATCCAATGAGAATCGTGTAAATTTGTTCTAATGAGGGCCGAAAGTCTGTAAGATTAGACAATTCGTAGTCCTGTAATAGTGGGTACTGGGCTACATCCCGTGTTGTGAACTTGGCTGCGAAGGCTCTGTTCAGCAGGTTGGCGCGTCCAACGTCATCGCTGATTAACGTGTTTTCGTCTAGCAAAGACGGAACGGAACCACTTCTTTTAAAACATTAAAAAAATTACCAGTATCGCTTTGGGTTCGTCTTAAAATCCTCCACTAGTCCCCTCAGATAACAGCAGTAGCTGCGTCCGATCAGACGTTTGAAGAAGTCGCGTTTGTCTGTAAAATCGCGCCGAATGACACTGTCACTCGGGTGCCTTTTCATCCGACGATGTGCACATTCTTTCGCGGCTAGTACGCGCCTGGCCTTACCGTCAAATCAGGGCGGGAGTCTACGGCGAGGAGTCACGACCGGCACATGATCACGAATAGCAGCTTCGATTAACGAGTAAAACATCTCAACAGTATTGTCAATATCTAAGCCATCCAGCACGTTCCACGGTAAAAGTTCCAGACAGCGTCGCAATGAATCAAAAGCTGCTCTCTTGTAGTTATAGGCAGTCGATCTTGATACAGCTGGAGGTGATGGTCTCGGAAGAAGGAACTTAGCCTGGATCTCGTCATGGTCCGAGTCTATGATTCCCTTCCGAACGAAAGTCTCTGCTGCGATGTCGATAGTGAGCACCAAGTCTAAAATATTGTTTGCTCTTGTAGCTTGAGTGACGTATTGGCAAAGGCCGTGGAAATCGCATGCTTCCAGGCAGCAGTTAGCTCTGGCCGTTGGTCTAAGCCTGACCGGGTTGGCCCAATTGGACGCAGAAGGTACCCAGCCAAACACAGGAACACCCAAGTCGCCCAGGACTATCAGCCAGCGTCTGGGTGGGAGTTCGCCTAAATGCCGAAAAATGTGTGTAATGGCGTTGTCGTCGTCTGGTGGCCTGTAGCACACAGCCACCGTCACTACCGGACTGCCGAGGTCCAGCAGCACCAACTCAGTGTCTGGCACCGCCGGCAGACGCCGGGTCGGTAGCAGGGCGCCACGAACTGCACATGCCACACCCCCACCGACACGCCCATCCGATCGGTCCCTGCGGAACCAGATGTGTTTAGGCAAGAAAGCCTGCAGCTCAGAAACCGACACCGAATCGTCCAGCCACGTCTCAGTGTACGCCATGATGTCGTACCGGTCGTACTCTGCCGCGCCCACCCGAAGCTGTCCCAGCTTTCCTCGGATGCTGCGCCAGTTCTGTAGGATCGCAGTTATTCCCGACGCTCCACTCCATAGGTGGCCCCGCTGGTCGGGACCGACAGCTGGCGTCGGTCGGTCGAGGCCTGGACCCGAGTTCCGCTCCACATCTCCCGAGCTGATGAGGCGTGCAGATTCCAAGTAGAGCAGGACGTTAGGCGTCAGACGCAATGTTAATGCGGACATCGGGGGATCTCCAGAAAAGAAAGAAAACAGGTAGGTTCCTGATGCCATTCAAGGACTATGAAATATGCGCCCGCGACAGGCGCGCCCGGATGTTCACTGGTGCGTGCGCGAAGAATATAGTTACAATTTATGAGGCTCTTTCTCCATAAAATATGATGCGAAGTGCATTTATGAAGGTTAGCTTGCCTTCAGACGTCAATTTCATTGCCACTTACAGTGATATATTGCGCATATTGTTACTTTGCGTATTGGCTTATGAAGCTATTTTTCACCATAGCCGGCGGGCACCACGGACCGCGGCCTGTCCCCGACCGCCCGACATTCATAATATGGCGGTGCGCGCTTGGGGGCGCGGACCCGGGGCCCTCCAATATCGTTTTGAAACCGGTGACGTCACATGGGCTGGACAATTGCTCAGTCCCGTAGGCGCTACAGCCAAACTTCCGTGTTTTCCACACGATATTTCCGATCTTAAATACCATCAAAATTCGACAAAATCGGATTCATTCGAAAGCTTGAAGAATCTTGTCCAAGAACAAAGCTTTATTTTCTCCTAACACTATGCCTTTTTGCTTGGACCCACGCTGACTGCATTCATGTCGAGCGCCGCAGGAATCGCGCGGTGCCACGGGTAGTAGCAGTATGATGAGACAGGCCAACTGAAGATCACGGCTGGAAAGGAGGAGTAGGAGCAAGTAAGAGACAACTGTTGCAACATAATTCCTCCCCACCCGGTGCAGGAGCGTAAACAAGGGTGCGGCACTGGGGGCATGTGCCTCCCATGAGAAAGTTGGTACCCCTCCGGCCAGGAAAAGGGGTCAACATTATACTTAGGCTACAGGCGGAGGTACCTATACTGGTTGGAATGTCACGCCCTTATGTCACGCTCTGCACCCATGTGCAGATACGGAACCTGCAGCCGGTTTTCAGGATTGTTTTCCATTTTTCATGCATATGCGTATAGACCAGGGGTTTTCTTTGATATATTTTTGAGGTGCAAATGCCCCATCCGTGTTGGCTCTGTCCAAGGGCGTCGCCAGGGGGGGGGCAGTCGCCCCCCTGCCACCCAGGTTAGACGAAAAGGCTTCCGATGGGTGGCAGGATAGTCTTAACCCATTAAAGCCGATAATTCCAAATGATGCACTTTTCGAAGATGCACTAGGACAACTTCTTTTTGGACTCTGTGAAGTATATATACAATTTTTGGAGGCAGTCGAACTGATGGAAATAGTGGTTTCGGGACTGGCAACTATAGTTGCCGCTCGGCTTTAATGTGGTCATGAATACGTCGATGGTGTAAGTTTATCGGTGTATAATCCATACCAGACGGATTTTTTAGAAGCTTTCTGGTAGAGAAGTTCACCGATGTGTTAGAGGCCTGGTGCAGATTAAATCAAGCTCGTGATATATTCAGATGAGGTATATAGGGGAAGTTATACATCCAGTGTTTCACATTTTACTTTGTAAACAATATGCAGCGTGTCGTATTACCTCATGCAATGCTTCCAAACGAATCACTATGCTAATAGCCAAATCACACGTGTGCTAAGTATATTCTGTACAGCTCAGTTTGGACCTTTATAAAGCCCCATAAGTGATACTGACGAATCAGGCCATCATCAAACTGTATTGAATAAACCCTGCTGGTAAGATATTGAAGGAAGAAACACGAACCAACCAAGCTGGACATGCGGATAAGACATCATCTCTAAGTTACGGAACACGTTAAGCGGTATCTTTGTCGATACTGACACACTACCTGGTGTGACAACTGCATATACACCCTGGGTGCACAGGAACAACGTACTTTGTGCACACGTAGGGGGAGCGTCTTGAGCAGTGCCGGCATCTGTCGAACTGCGCTCGGTCGAAAAAACGACTGAAAGATATGCGAATAAAACGGCATTTCTGAGTTACGGACAACACGTTCAACGGCGTCGTCATCGACACTGGCGTACTACCTGGTATGATAGCCTCTCATACACTCTGGGTGCACAGGCACAGCGCACTTCGTGCACACGTAGGCGGAACGCCTTGAACAGTGCCGGCATCTGCCGAACTTACTTGTTCCCTTACCTGGCCAGTGGTCCCTTCCATCCCACCGTATGTTGTCCCCAGCCGAGCCGAGCACAGGCAGCGGTCGAACACCGGGCTGTGCTGGGGCGGTACCGTGCACCGTGATGGTCTCCAGCACGCACTCCCGGATGAACTGCAGCAGGGCTGTGTCGTGTCCCAGCATCCTGTACATCAGCCAGGCGTTGACCACTGCAGAGTTGATCGTCCAGTTGAACAGAGGCCACCACCACTTCTTGGAACGTATCCTGGTGCGGTAGCTGGCGACGAACTGATCATGAAGATCTACCCCTCCCATGGTTCGGTTGTACACTGCCACTGAATACGGCATGTCTACGATCATTTTCTTCTTCTCTTGACGGGACCATCTTGCGACCTTCTGCATGGGCTCAACGCCGTGTGTGTTACTCATCATGGTGACGGCCTTGTTGTCTGTCCACCGCACCAGTGCCACATCCTCAGTGCACACTGATGAGATAGACCCTCTCTTCATCTTGTTCATCTTGGCGCTTGGAGTCAGGACACAGTCCTTAGGGATGCGATTTTCCCTCGCCGTCCCCGTCCCTCCTATCCCGGCAGCTGACAGCTGGTCGAGAAGAGGCAGTGAACAGGTTATCAAACGTGACGTGGTGCCCTTGGCGCAACTGACACTTATCCACAAGACCAAGCACCACGTCCGCTCCTTGGCCGTACCCCGTGCACGGGAGGTCTGTCGCCGAACCACAGTAAGGTTCCGCATGCAGCAGGTACCCCTCCGTCGTGCAGATGGACCATAGCTTGAATCCAAACCGAACAGGTTTGCCCCTTATGAACTGTTTGCTTCTGTGGTGCCCGTAATATGGCACCATTGTCTCGTCAACTGAGAGGTTCTGCGGCGTCACCAGCAATTTATTGCACTTGTTGATCGTCTCGAAGAGAGGCCGGACTTTGTAGAACGGGTCTGGGCTGTTGGCGTCCATCTTTGAGTTGTCAGCCAGGTGCAGTACTCGCATCAGTTGCTCAAAGGTGTCTCGACGCATTCCCTGTGTGACGAGAGAATTGAACACGTCGCCCTCCTGGCGCCAGTACAGTCTTCTGTATGGGACACGCGAATATCCGGACAGCATCATGATTGCCAGCATGACCTTTATGTTGGCGACCGTTACTGCGCTGGCATTCAGCTGTCTTTGCGTGGCGTATACCGTACTTTGCTCAACCAGGAGACGAATCAGTTCTTCAGAAAGAAACAGTTGGAGGCAGTCTGCCGGTGACTTGATCACGTGTTTGAGAACATCCATTTGTGTGGGCGACATAGTGCTCTGGAAGGCTGGTACGCGTTCGCCTAGCCTGCGTGTGCTTTGCGTCCATTTCCTTGGCAGCGGTTTTGATCGCTTCTTAGGTCTTGACTTGCCGGTGGACTCGGTTGACGGCCCAGGTTGTGCTGCGGAGGTTGATGGAGTTACATCTTGGGGATCTTCATCTCCAGTAACGTCGTCCTTGGATGTAAGCAGCTCTGCGTTCGCGGCCAATAATCTTCGGGGCAGATGATTCGGATTCGCAGTAGCCTCGTCATCACTTGCATCCGAATCTTGGTCTGTTTCAGCGTCTGGTATTTCTGCCGGAGGCTGGATGACCACTGTGTATTGTCCTCCGACGTCAGCACATCCTTCATCTGGCTCATCGAGAATGTCCAATATTTGATTGACCGTCAGGCTGTAAAACGAAACGCGGTTAGAACAGAGCTGAGACAGCGTCGGATACAGGAATTTGTCAATGGGGGGGGGGCTGGCGTGGTCGGCAAAATATATGCCAGGGTCGGCACGAATTTACGCTGGGTGGGGGCGGCACAAATCTACCTTCGGTGGCGGCATTCGGCTTCTGGGGGACCCCCCCTAAGGCTCCAAAGTAGGGGGGCGCCGCCCCCTCCCCCTTGTCACCCCTGCTCTGGTGGTGCCGCCCCTCGCCAGCAGCTGGTGCCGCCCTGAAAATGCCGGAGTACACCCCCCCCACCCCAGAATCGGATGTAAATGCCGCCCCTCAGCTCCATGCCGCCCCTCCGGGAGGTCGGAGTTCCCCCCCCCCCCCCAGCAGCTGAAAATGCCGCCCTCGAGGGCAAATTTGCGCCGCCCCCAGCGTATATTCTTGCCGCCCCTGGCACATATTTTGCCGCCCCTTCCAGGCTCGCCACCCCCCACCCCCTTGGAAAATTCCCGTATCCGACCATGTTTGAAAAAGAAATGTTTGGGGCATGTGTCGTGAAAATATCAAGGCAATATGATGACTGGTATGGCCTTGGCTTGGCAAAACGTGACAGATCCTCAAAAATTGTACTACAAAGGGGCCGAGCGGCAACTATAGTTGCCACCGCCAATTATTTCTTTGTTTCAGACCCGACGGGATAAAGAGATGCGGAAACAGTCCCATGGATATTTTATGTGAATAGTCTCAAAAGGTTATTACACAAAAAACAGCAATCAAAATCGGCTAGCTTATGGACTACGTACCTGTTTCCCACGCGGCGTCGGTCCATCTCCGCAGCGGCTCACGCAGCGTCTGAGAAGATCGTACACTGCCAACGGCGTTCCGATGCCAGGGGGCCCACTCAGGTTTCCAGCGGTCAAGCGGACCTTGAGCTCGGCACGGGCGGCTGAATCATCGCGCTAGGTGGATCCAGTGGCAAACTAGACCGGATTATGTGTCTTGGCAACTATAGTTGCCGCTCGGCTTTAATGGGTTAATTTGGAAAACGAGGCCCCCAAGACGGAAGAGGATGCCCCTGCAATATAAAATTAAGACAAGATAGGGGAGATTTCTCCGGACGCAATAGGGGCCCCAAGACGGGTAAGAAGGTCTCCGCATGAATGAGAGAAGGCCACCGAGACCAGCCAGATGAGGCCCATATTTTGGAAGAGGAGGACCCTAGAAGAGAAAATCTAGGACTAGGACGCAAAAGCACCCTGCTAAGAGGATAATGAGGCTCCAAACACAGATAAGGAGGTCCCCATGACGTGAGAGGATTTAAAAAAGGAGTCACCTAGGAGAGGGTAGGAGTCCCCAGAAATCAAGAGAGTGTCAAAAATGGCACGGAGGAAACCAGGATTGCAAAGGAGGCCCCAACACCGGAAAGGAGGCCACAGAATATGAGAGGAGGCCCTAAGACGGAAAAGGAAGCCAGTGGATATGAGATGAGGTTTCGGAGACGCAAAAGCAGGCCCCAAACAGGTGAGGTTCCACCGAGATAGAAAAGAACGATCCAGAGACGTGGCAAGAGGCACCTAATTGGGAAGAGAACGACACAAGATTGGAAATGAGACCCCATGATGAACGAGGAGGCCCCTAAAATAGGAGAGAAAGGCCATTGGACAAGAGAAATGGCTCCCAGGCGGAAAAGAAGGCTCGAAGACGGCTAAGAAGGTCCCCGGGAAATAACAAGGCCAATAAGATAGGAAAGGTTGGCAGTAATTTGGCAGAGGAGGCGCCTGGAAGAGAAGAGGAGTCCACCAGGAGATAAGAGACCACTCCTAAGATGGGTAAAGATCGAATCCACACGCAGAGCAGGAGGCCCCAAGACGTGAGAGGAGGCCCCTAATTTGAAAAAGAAGGCCTCTAGAAGAGAAATAAGGCATCTGCCGGACTCGAGAGGAGTCCCTCAAGAAGGAGTAGGTCTCCAGGACCAAATGAGACCCCAGAAACCGGAAAGAGTTCCGAGGAAATGTGAGGAGGCCCTTAAGATGGGAGTGGTAGCAGGTATGGAAGAGGTGAGGTTTCCAAAATTGAAGATCCCTCAAAACGGGTAAGGCTTTGCCATGATAAAGGAAGAGGCCCACGATGCGTGGCAGGAGGCCCCTAATTTGGCAGAGAATGCCCCTCGAAGATGAGAGGAAGCCCCATGCCTTGTTAAAGGGTCCCCAGAATGCAAGAGGAAGCCCTCCAAGACGGGAGAGGAGGACCATTGAATATGGAGGAGGGTAGGACACACAAGGAGACGTCGAAAACCAGTAAAAAGGCTCTAGGAAATGAGACGAGACCCTTAAGACGCGACAGGAGGCCTATAATTTGCAAGCAGAAACAATTAAGAAATAGTAGGAGTCGTGTCTGGGTACTTTAAAATCACGATATGGGCCCCAAAAGATCCGGCGGGGCCCCCAAAAATTATGCTGAGCCTGGGGTACCAAAAATTCACGCCCGGACCACCACAATCATGCCAGGGGCACGACAGGTCGTACCGTGCCCCAACAGTCTGATTGGGACCAAAACAAATGAAGCCGGAGCAACGAAAAACAATCCGGACATGGATAATAACTTTGGGGGCCCAACAATGACGCCAAAAGCACCCAAAGCGCATTGGACCCCCAAAAAGTGTCGAGGCCGCTATAGCTCGCGCTAGGGATCCAAGAGAATGACGTCGGGGCCCAAAAGATCACATTGGACTCAAAAAAGTCGCGTCGCAGCCCCCCTTGAAAATCACACTGGAGGCCCAGAAGGTCGCACCGGGGCCCCAAAAGTTGCAGCTGCCCCAAAAATTAATCCGTAATCGGAATGTCACTCTGGGACAAAAAAAAACTCCTTCAGTGGCCGCAATGCTATATCAAAGGGGCAAATGCCCCCTCCATCCTGAGAGGGATAAGCTCCCAAGAATCGTGCCGGGGCCTCAAAAATCGCGCTGGGACCACCAAAATTCGCGTCGGTCCACCAGAATTCGCGTATGGGTCTCCCAATAAATACGGCGAGCCCCGGAAAACTCGCTCCGAGGCCCGAAAAATTGCAACAGGAACCGCCAAAATCGCGTTGGGGCCACAGCTAAATACAACGCGTCCCACAAACTCGAACCAGCACCTCAAATATCGCGCTCGGGACCCACAATTCCCATCGGTAGTACCGTCGAGGCTCTCAAAAATTAGCGTCTTGGGCCACACGTAAGCACAGTGTAACCACAAACACCGGATCGGTATCCGAAAAAATCAAGCTGGAGCCCTCCAAAATAAGGAGGGATTCCAACAACTAAATGCCCAGGTTAAAAAAATGGCTCTGGAGCACCGAACATATTATCAGATGCCTTCACAAATTGCATACGGCACCGAAAAAACAAACCGGGTCTCGAACAATCGAGGTGGGATACAAAAACATGGCGCCAAGGGCACGAGAAATCAGGCCGGGATTCGGACTTTTAAAAAATCAGAAAGGCTTCACAAAAATCGTATTGAGCCCAGAAAACTGGGGTTGGGTCTCCGGAACCACGCGCCTAGGCGCGATAAGCCTCTCTGGGACCTAGAAACATCGTACCGGAGCTCCAAAATTGTACTGGGGCCCCACAACTGTGCGTCAGAAGCCCAAAATAGACACATCGGGACCCTAAGAGCACAACGGGGGCCGAAAATACAACTGGCCCTCCAAATCGCACAGAGTCTCACAAAAAGCGACAGGGCCTTAACACATGCGTTGCAGCCATAAATATACATACCGGGAGGTCTAAAAAATATACCGGAAGCTCTCAAGGCACACAGGGGTCATGATAACGCACAAGGACCTGAAAAAGTGGTTGAGGCCGCAAAAGGCAACATGGTTCCAAAACAAACAAAAAGACCGGGCGCTAAATAAACACATCGGGGTCTTCGAAAACGCCCTAACACGTCAAAAAATACCTCTGTGCGCAAAAATGCAACAAACCATAAAACGGGCAGGGGGTTCGAAAATGTTTTAGGCCCCTAACAAAAATGGATTGGAGCCATAATACACAATCATAGAGCAAGAAAGACGCAATGGGTCCAAAAAAGAATGCTGAGGCAGGGCCTCGGTTCGGTAGCCAATCTGGGAGGATAGCAGCAAACATGAACTGCATCAAACCTCAGCGGAAACCGCATTTCATAACTACCAGAAAATGTGGAAAGTAGGAAACTAATGATCGAATTTAATCAATCGACTTTTCGCAGCGAACGCCCATACGAAGCATTCCATCACGTCAAATATGGCGCAATTGTATCATGTGGCAGCAATTAGCAAAACGCAGAAGGCCTCGCAGAGGCCGTAGCATCGCACGAAGTGTGGCGAATGCACCGAATACGAAAGATGGGTGTGCACGTGCACTGACGTTGCCGTCGTGGCGACCGGGTGCTACGAACTGGAATGCCTGAAATTGTGAAATTTTGTATTTTAAAGTGGTGGGTAATACATTTTAAATTGAAGTTGTGGGCCTAATACTTCTTCGAAACACTGCTCGTTTTAGGGCTTTGTTGCTTTTTTGTGCACCGAGTATGTTTTACGTGGCAGGGCGTTTTCGAAGATCCTGATGTGTTTATTTAGCTCCCAGTCGTTTTGTATGTTTTGGAACCATGTTGTCTTTTGTGGCCCAGCCTCTTTTTCAGGCCCTTGTGCGTTCTCATGGCCCCTGTGCGCCTTGCGAGCTTGCAGTGTATTCTTTTTCGAGCTCCCGGCATGTTTATTTAGGGCTGTAACGCATGTTTTAAGGCCCTATCGCTTTTTGGGAGACTCGGTGCGCTTTGGAAGGTTAGTTGTATTTTCGGGCACCGTTGTACTCTTAGGGTCCCGCTGTGTATATTTGGGGCTCCTAATGCACATTTGTGGGGCCCCAGTACAATTTTGGGGCTTCGGTGTGATTTTTCTGGGTCCCAGCGCGACTTATCGCGCCCAGGCGCGTGGTTCCGGGGACCCAACGCCAGCTTTCTGTGCTCAACGCGATTTTTGTGGATCTTTTCTGGGTTTTATGTCCGAATCCCGGCCTGGTTTTTCGAGCCTCTGGCGCCATGTTTTTGCATCCCACCTCGATTTTTCGAGATCCGGCATGCTTTTCGGTGCCATACGCAATTTTTGAAGGCATCTGGAGAAAAATGTTCGATGCTCCAGAGCCATTCTCCTGATCCGGACATTTATTTGTTGGAATCTCTCCTTTTTTGGAGGGCTCCAGCTTTAATTTTTGGGATAACAATCCGGTTTTGTGGCATAGGTGTAATTTCAGCAGTGTGAGGTAACATATCAAGGTACCAAAAGAAAACCTTAGAACTGGGTGGTGGAGTTAGGGTTGAAATCCGACCAATCAGAAACCATAGTGGTAGACTAGGCTCCTCCACAGGACAATTTAGTTGATGACTAATTATATTATTTCGAAATGTCCCCTTTGACAAAATAGCAGTCGAAATCCAAGGACATTTTAAGGGGCGTAGGTGCCTCCCCCCTCCCCTGCAAATCCGTTTGCCCCCTCCTGCTTGACGCAAATATAGGTACTCCACTGGTCCCTCAATAATTTTTCCGAAACATACGCCCATGGGGCAAAACCAACATTGAGGGGACAAATTACCCCTCACAAGCATACAATACTACATCCATGCCCCATATAAAATGGGATGAATGATGTTTTTAAATGCATTTTCTTCCAACAAACTTCTTTTCTGTTATTACAGCCTGCATGATTAGAGCTTCCCAGCTTCCATACCTTCTCAGTCATTTACAAAACGGTACAGCACAGCGAAAACGATGGGCGTAACGGCGTGGAATTTGAAGGTTTGGATTATGTATGCACTGACATTGTTGCATTGTTGCATTGTCATTTATGCATTGCTGTTCAATGCTTGTTCTTGCCGTAAATTTATTCGCTGAGGATATATTTTAGCTCGTGTGACAGTTGCCTTGCAGCCAGCACCAAATGTTATAAAAAGAAACAAATTCCTAAGATGGCGCTCAGAAAACCAATGCAATCCACTTCTCGTTGTCACCTTTGCGAAATTGTCGTCCTATGACTGAGAAATGATCGTTCAAGCTTTGCGTATGACATCAAGCTGGTGGGAATAAATAACAGTAGTGATGAATCTAGCTATATTCAGTTAGACTTGGAGGACTTAAAAGTGGGTTGATCAATGGCAGATATCTGTAAGATATGCTTAGCACTAGCCCCGCCAGCTCGCTGCAATCTAGAGGCCAGCGGGAAGATTCGAGAAAGCATTGAGACGTTGGTTTGTTTTGGCACTTATGTATTTATCCAAATATTACTTATTTATACCCTGGTATGACCCAGTTTTCGGCGAAAATTATTAGTGCTATTGCGTTTTGAGTAAATGATGCACCATGCCAAGAACAAACAAAACACCAATATCAAATCATGTTCCCCATTCTCGAACCATAGTAAGAGCCTGAAAACAATATGAGACCCTAACACAATGGAGGCCCCCTTTCGGGGAACAGGAGGCCCCCTTCCGACCTTGCCCCCCCCCCCCTGGAAGAATTTCGTGGCGACGCCACTGGCTCTGTCCCCCAATAATTCATATTTTTTACATGAGGTACCATGGAGCATGCATCCCATCGACGTGGGGCTTCACATTAACTTCATGTATTTTGCACCCGAGTAATCTGTAATATATATATATATATATATATATATATATATATATATATGTGTGTGTGTGTGTGTATATATGTATATATGCAGTAGGCATATTTTAATTGACGTTCTTTACAATGATTCAGAAGTTTGTCGATGTGCATTCGCGAGTTTAGACCAAAGATAAATAGGAACTATTCGTCCTGGCGTTTAGTTAGGTGAACGTGTAGCGGGCATTGTCATATTAAATTGTATGTGCGTCAGCTATTCATGGTAATGCTCTTATGTAACATTCACGTGTGAGGATATTCATACTCTGGCGATTTTGCAATGCGTCGTACAATGTCACTTGTCCGAATGTATGTGACCAAGGGTTGTGCCCCAAATATAATACGTGTAATTTCAAACTTCTGATTCATTGTAAGGAGCGTCAATTAAAAACTACCTACTGTGTATAAGTATACCTTACATACAGCAAGCACTCAACGATATATATATATATATATATATATATATATATATATATATATATATATATATATATATATATATAATTCCTCCCCACTCGGTGCAGGAGCGTAAACAAGGGTGGGGCACCGGGGGCATGTGTCTCCCACGAGAAAGTTGGTACCCCTGCGGCCAGGAAAAGGGGCCAACATTATATTTAGGCTACAGGCGGAGGTACCGATACTGGTTGGAATGTCACGCCCTTATCACCCATGTGCAGATACGGAATGCTTCCGAAATGGCCGGCAAGTTTTCATATATAAAATGGCCGGCAATAAAATAATATATCCACATATCATTGGGGTTTTCATATATTACCATTTCATAATCCGAAATGGCCGGCTTTTATATATATATATATATATATATATATATATATATATATACACACATCTTATATACATACATACATATTACTTCACACAGGGCTAGAGGGCAGATAGTGGGGCACATGTCATGCCAAATATGCTTACTTTTTAGTGCCATCTAATGGTTGTCCTATGCTGGGCAATGGGTATTGAATTAATGTTATATCTGTCATAACATATATGTTGCTTTCATATGGTTTTCATGACACATTCAAGATTATAATATTCCAAGACATGGCTAGCGAAGCTTTTCTCCAAAGGGAGGTTAGGATAGGTTAGGTTTGGTTATGCTGCATTTTTTACATTTATTTTTAATGCTGTGCTACCTAAATGAAAGCCATTTTTGGTGTTATTTTTGGTGTTATTAATTCCACGGAGTCATAAAACACATTAAAGCATAAATTTTTACCGGTAAGCCTAGGTTCATATTTGGCAAATCCAGCTATGGTTTCAATTTCAATTGGTGAAACTTTAGGGGTTATGAACGATAGCAGGCTGAGGGTTGTTGTATCCTATGAACTGAATAAATTCTGCACGAACTTAAGAGCATGTTCAATAACCTAGGAATCCGAACAATATTCATCAGCCTCATATTTCAATTTCCCGTACCGACAATCAGAAACACAGTGCGCCCAACCACAACAACACTCTGATGTCTTCGCTGCGCCACAGATGAATCTTAGCCAGGTTTTAAAACGTATTTGGAATGTTTATAGACGTCACGGTATATACCACAATCCTGGTAGATTATACTAGAAATCTCGCACATTCCTGTTGACGTCACTAGGGCTGGAACTAGAATACCTACTAGTTTCCGTTGTACCCTTTAGTATTAGTACCCAGCGCGGACCATTCCCTGGATGTTAATGGGCCCCAACGCCAAAGTTACAGTTATATTTTCATATTTGAAACGAAAGGCGATGTACCTGGCATGAGTTTCGCCACCACTAGAGTTGAGCCCGACAGGTTTTCTCGATATTGTTTAAGAAGATTACGCTTATGGGCGTTAAATGGAAAGGATGCATCTACAACCGTGAATTTCACCTACATCAATTTGGCGTGGCAGAGTCGATGTTGCTTAGTATTGTTAAAGGGTGGAACTTTACTTTTTGTCGTGCCACCGCTCGGCGGCCCTATCCTCTGGGAAGCAACCGTCGGCGTTTGACGTGCCATACCAGAAAGCTTCATGTTAAAAGGTAAAAAATAGCAGGGTTAGATATCGTTAAAAGTAGTCGAATATGGCATCAGAAGACAGCTGATTTTATGCCGGTTTATTGGAGTCAGTTGTAAATTAATTCACTAATGTAGAATATCTGATACGTAATTAAAATGAATACAAAATGATAATTCGAGACAGATATCCTGGAATTGAGTGCAAAAGTCAAATGGTTAGATATGGATACAAGTAGTCGAGGGTGGCATCAGAAGGCAGCTGATTTTATGTCAGTTTATTTGAGACCATTTGAAATTAATTCGATAATGTAGAACATCTGATATGCAAGTTAAATTAATACAATGTGATAATTCGGGACACAAATCCTGAAATTGAGTGCCAAAATGACAGGGTTAGATATCTATAAAAGTAGTCGAGTATGGCATCAGAAGGCAGCTGATTTTACACCGGTTTATTTAAGGCCATTGGAAATTAATTCGGTAATGTAGAACATCTGATGTACAATTAAAAGAAATGCAATATGATAATTCCAAACAGAAATACTGGAATTAAGTACACAAATTACAGGGTTAGATATCTATAAAAGTAATCGAGTATGGCATCAGAAGGCAGCTAATTTTATGCCGTTTTATTTGAGACCATTGGAAACGAATTCACTAATGTAGAACATCTGATATACAATTTAAAGAAATACAATGTGATAATTCAAGACACAAGTCCTGAAATTGAGTGCAAATGTTACACGGTTAGATATCTATAAAAGTAGTCGAGTATGACATCAGAAGGCAACTGATTTTATGCCGGTTATTTGAGACAATTGGAAATTAATTCGGTAATGTAGAACATCTGATATATAATTTAAAGGAATACAATGTGATAACTTGGGACGCAAATTCTGGAATTGAGTGCAAAAGTGACAGGGTTCAACATTCATGGAAATTATTCAAGATGATATAAAAATGTAGCACGTTCAATTTTCGTGTAGTTAAGAACATTGGAAATTGTCGGCATATCACGCAGAAATGTATGATATGTTTTTATTACAAGATGTTGAGTGGCCAATTGCTCCCATTTCACTTTAAGTGCAAAGGGACATGGTGAAATGATTTGATAATTAAACGAACTACACATCATAAGAGAGCTTGTTTCAATGTTGTTAAAAAATTTGACCATTGGATTGCTATACCTCTAGAAACCATTTGACCATTGAAAATTTGACCATTGCTATACCTCTAGAAACTAGAATATAGCTTTAATCATAGCCAGCCTGCTCTGGTGGTGTTTCTTCACAAACCCACCACCAGAGCGGCGCCACCGGTATTATGTCCGCTCATGACGCCTAACGATTTCGCATCATGTTGTAATTGGCTGCGGAAATATAACATGACGCGAACTCCTGCTCTACTTGGAATCTGACACGCCTCATCACCTCAGGAGATGTCGATGAGTAAAACATCCCAACAGCATTGTCAACATGCTGTCAACATGCTGTAAACGACAAATCGCATAAACTTGCCAATGAAGTCAAAATTGTTACCGACGACGACTTACCAAGTTTCGCTTTAGCTGAACAGTTTGAATATGCATGGTCACCAAAGATGAACACCAGCTGCAATGGCTTCTACAGGCTGTCGAAAGTCAGACAGGAATATGCAAACTAATTTCTAACTTTATGTCTAGCTATTTTATATGATTCAAGGTTTACCTCAGAGTTAGCACCTTTCAGTTTTTTGAATGCCTGTTTCTTTGACTCCATTAAATGTTTTGCTTTCCTGGTCGGCCATGAAGGGTGCTTAACCCTGGTTAATCTAATTTGCCTATTGGGAATGGACCTATCCTTACCCTGAAATAGTCTATCTTTTATTATTCTCCACATTTCATAGGTCAGAGAACACTCCCTTCAGATGAAACGACTTGCTCCGTGATAGCCCGATTACGAACGACGTGAACCATTAGCACCGAACAGACTGCACATATCTGTTGAAAGTGTTTGACCAATCAGCACATCATATTTGAAATGGTATTTGTTCTCATGTATATGAACATTTATATATACATATATGCATATGTACATATAGTGCTGACACTACATGCCTCACCCGATGGATATGTGGCGCCCATCCAGGACGCTCGAATGCATTCCCCTAACTCAACGAGTTTTTCACCTGATACCGCCCCTCAGAATAGAATAGGCACCCCAAATCTGGAGGAATGGAGCTCCTCTAGAGAAGTTCTCCAGCCTCTTCCCTGATCAAACTTCCTGGATTCGCCCTTGTCTGGGTGTCAAGTCATGAAGATCGAACACTCATGATTGTTATTTATCGTTCCGGCCTAAGATATTCTACAATGGCAGTGAATTCACATCGCCAAATGGATTGGTGAACATTTCATGTAATTTCATAGAGTCATTTCTGAGCATGCTTTGGCTTCATGTTTTGGCTGTCAAGCAGGTCGTTCACACATTACATCCAGTTGTTTTTTTTAGCGCTGCATAAAGATTTTCTGCGCCAGTTTGACTGATGAAGGCGCCATCTATAATAGTTCGATCAAGGTTTCCCGAAGATACGTGCCAGCGGAAGATAGGGCTTCCTCCCCGCTCGTGGAGCTGGTTTGAGTGCGCAGTTGTAGGCTTTGGCTGTTGGGCATAAGTAGTAGTCATATTTTGTTGTTAATTTGTTGAAGATTTAAGGAAATATATCCTTTTGCTATTCATATTAGTTACGTAGGTGTGCTCCACTTTGCGATCAATTGGCCACCAGACCAGCCTTGTTTCAAGAGTTCAAGTTGTTAAACTGGCGTTACTGAGTGGGGTATAACTGGTTTGAAGAGCCTGCATAAGCAGTTTGTAGCTTCACTTGTAGTGCCTCTTTGCCTTACGCTTCACACTTCAAGACTAGATATGGTAAGTGAAAGTATGTCATTCTTAGGGTTGTAGGCATGGATTCAATAATTTGGGATTCTTTAATTTCAGTCCAGCTTGGGATTTTTAGAGCATTACTATATAAGTAGTTTTGTTAAATGTTTGCTCTAAGGTCTTTTGCAAATTCTTGGAATTCACTGTTTGAATGCCAAGTTCACGAATGTGACTAAGATGCGACCACTCATTTATTCTGCAAATAAATACTTACTTTTCAGTTTGTTAGTAAAATAGCACCAAAAAGGGCTTTTGAGTCAGGTAATATAGCATAAAATAATAATTGTTCAAATATGAAAAGGTAACATAGCATACCTATCCTAACCTTGCCTTGAAATTTGGTATATATCAAGATCAAGGTAAAATTTAATTTTGTGAGTTTCTTCTTGTAATAGTATGATTTCTGACGTGATGAAGCTGATGTGATCACTCATTTTCACTGTAAATGATTATTTTTCAGTTGGCAAAGAAATACACAATCAAAATCTTCACTACTAATATAGAACATCGCTCACCTATAATTATCCATACCTGGTGTATCATAGACGTGATAAAGAAGAAATTCAACACTTCATGCACTCAATTTAATACTCTGACATTGAAAACCTTATGTTTCTGCCATAATTCAACATTTATTTCCAAAAATTCATACTCCCGAACCTATGCGTCCGCAATGCGACAAAGGCCGGAAGTTCCTTGCGATGCTGTGATCATTAAGGGCAGTGCTGTCAATGTCCAACACATCCTTGAGAAGGTATAGTATGTATATTTACTAAGATTGGAAGTGTGTTTAGGAGGAATATTTACTAAACTTCCATAAGTTTAGTAGGTATTGTTACTAATGTTGCCTATGGAGAAATATACAATGTGGAGTATATTTGGTGATGTTTTGGCCAAAAAAATTGTTTTGGAGGATTCTGGTTTTTTGGTTAGGTTAGGTTAGATTATATTATTCTATAATACATTTTATATATATGCTACATTATCTTAGTCTAGGTTGGGTTGGGTTAGGTTTTTTATTCTATGATTTATTTATTTAGTAGTCAGTAGACAAACCACACCCAGCAATGTGCACCACTCTTATCAGTGCAAGCTGAGCCTTGTGGTGAATTGGTTGTGCTGCAGTATCTTAGATAATTATTAAGCTTTCTTTTGAGGACAACCACGCAAGTTCATAATATTTTCTTACAACATGGTGCCATTCCAAGCAGGGTTATTTGCTCAAATTGTTGTTGCTCGAACTCCACTGCCACGAGATTCAAAAGTTCCTTCTCTAAGCATCTGGGCTATAAGCCACAGACTTGTGCCTATGACGTCATCAATTGTGTCGACAGCCGTTTACTTAAAAGTAATCATTTGCAGTGAAAATGAATGATCCCATTGTCTTCACCATGCCAGAAAGCATACTATTACAAAAAAGTTCAAAAAAATTAATATTACCTTGATCTTTATATTTACCAAATTTTTGCAATTGGCATAATTTATAAAACAATTTGTCCTCAAAATTTCCACAATAAAAAGATCCAACCCAACCTAATTTATGATTGCCTAACTTATTTTTTGGAGAAAAACAATTTGCTATTTTTGTTCAGAAAATTTTCCCCAAAAAGTCAAGAAAAAATCAACTTGAGGAACCTAGCATTATCAAACCAACCTAATTGGGTAAATTTTTGATGAAAGGTGTTTTGGGAATTTTGGGAATACTTTTTCAGAATATGCTGTTCATGAACATGACTAAGAAGATGAGACCACTCATTTTCAGTGCTGATGCTTACTTTTCAATTTGGATGATGATGTCACATTGGTATGGTGTAATGACATCATAGGTATGGCACTGAGGCTTTGACTGGCTAATGCTACAAATAGTTCACATACTTTAATGAGATGGTCAAAGTAGCTTAACCTAAACTAGCATAACCCAACCTAGCCTTACATAACCTAACCTAGCCTGTTTACCTCTTGGTTTATCATAGCTATAATTTATATAATGTGCCATGAGGTTAGGTTGACTGGCTACTGCTACAAATGGTTCACATACCTTAATGAGATGGTCAAAGTAGCTTAACCTAACCTAACCTAACCTGCTGACCTCTTGTTTTATCATAGCTATAATTTATATAATGCAACATGAGGTTAGGTTAGGTTAAGCTACTTTGACCATCTCATTAAGGTATGTAAACCATTGTAGCATTAGCCAGTCGAAGCCTCAGTGCCATACCTATGACGTCATCACACTGTACTGATGTGATGTCATCGTTCAAATTGAAAAGTAAGCATCAGCACCAAAAATGAGTGGTTGCATCTTCTTAGTCACATTCATAAACATCATATTCTGAAAAAACAATTCCAAAAATCCCAAAACACCTTTTATCAAAAATTTACCCCTAATTGTTTGCTTTATGGGCAAATTTGGAAATCAAGGTAAAATTTGATCCCTTATAATTGTATTTTTTAATGCAATGCTTTTCGACATGGTTAAGACAATGTGACCATTCATTTTCTCTGCAAAGGATTGCTTTTAAGTCAACAACATTCAATACAATTGATGATGTCACAGGCATGATACACAGTAAATGTGCTACAATATTAATGGTATTTTATGAGCTAACACTGCAAACATGCCTCAATGGGATCGTCCAGGCTGCGGTTCATCCTTTTGTACCTTGATGGTGTTGGACTGACCAGCACAGTGCTCAGACTGCAGCTTATAAAGCTTTGATGCTTGAAGAGGGAAATTATTAATTTCATGGCTGTGGAATTCCTTAAAAAAACATACTGGCAGATCTTGGAACAATTTGAGCAAATAACCTTGCTGGACAAGTGTTTAGACTTAATAAGAGCCACAAGGGTCCATTCCAGTTCCATGGTATCAATGGAAAATACCATAAGCCCAGTACAAGCTATATTAAATCAATGAGGAACTACCCACAACATCAGCAGGCAGCCTATTGCACTGATCAACAACCCTTTGACTGAAGACCTGTTGTTGCTTAACTGCCCTACACCTCAACTTGTCTAACCTGAATTGATGACCCCTATGTGATACTCTAATCCAAAGAGCATCATTCAAATTGACCTGATCTAGCCCTTTAACAATTTTGTACATTTCAATCATGTCCCCCTTAATCTCCTATACTTGAGTGGGTACATATCTAATACCATAAGCCTTTCTCCATATTCTAAGTTACCTATTCCACTGATGATTCTAGTGGCTTTGTGCTGCACTCTTTCTAACACACACACACACACACACACATACACACACACACACACACACACACACACACACACACACACACACACACACACACACACACACACACACACACACACACACACACACACACACACACACACACACACACACACACACACACACACACACACACACACACACACACACACACACACACACACACACACACACACACACACACACACACACACACACACACACACACACACACACACACACACACACACACACACACACACACACACACACACACACACACACACACACACACACACACACACACACACACACACACACACACACACACACACACACACACACACACACACACACACACACACACACACACACACACACACACACACACACACACACACACACACACACACACACACACACACACACACACACACACACACACACACACACACACACACACACACACACACACACACACACACACACACACACACACACACACACACACACACACACACACACACACACACACACACACACACACACACACACACACACACACACACACACACACACACACACACACACACACACACACACACACACACACACACACACACACACACACACACACACACACACACACACACACACACACACACACACACACACACACACACACACACACACACACACACACACACACACACACACACACACACACACACACACACACACACACACACACACACACACACACACACACACACACACACACACACACACACACACACACACACACACACACACACACACACACACACACACACACACACACACACACACACACACACACACACACACACACACACACACACACACACACACACACACACACACACACACACACACACACACACACACACACACACACACACACACACACACACACACACACACACACACATATATATATGTATGTGTGTCTTTTTCTAAGGTAGGAGCTCCATGCTCATACAGAATATTCCAAGTGGGGTCACACATATGCTAAGTACAGTTTTTTTAATGACTTCCTTGCTCTTATATCTCACATGTGTATTAATGAGTCCCAGCATTCTGTGTGCCCTGTTCCTAGCTGAGATACATTGTTTTTCTGCTTTAAGGTCTTTTGAAACCAACACACCTAAGTCTATTTCCTCTTCAATAGCATCCAGTTCCCTCCCTCCCATTGTATATCTGAAAGTCTCACCTCCAGACCCCAGATGCATAACCTTACACTTATCATAGTTGAAAGACATCTGCCATTGTTCAGCCCACTTTTTAGGTCCTCCAAGATATTTGAATATTGCTAGATTGATCACTACTGTTAGTCACTCCCACCAGCTTGATATCATCAGCAAATTTGAACACTATTCCTCAGTCATGCCTCAATGTTGTTCACAAAGATGATAAAGAGAAGTGTCCCTAGAACAGAGTCCTGTGGTACTCCACTTAGAACATCCTTCCAATCAGATTTACATCTGTTTATCACTACCCTTTGTTTCCTCCCCCTGCTCCAACCATGCTTCAATCCAACTTAGAACTTGTCCAAAAATCCCATGTTGCTGTTGTTCATGAATTAGCCTTCTGTGTGGAACGTTATCAAAAGCTTTGCTAAAGTCCAAGTACACAACATCCATCCTGCTTTTATTGTCTACTGCTTTAATAGCATACTCCATGAACTCCAATAGGTTAGTTAAACAAGACCTTCAAGATCAAAATCCATGTTGAGTATCTGTTAAATGGTTGTGCCTATCAAGATGAATCTGAACATTCTGTTTAACCAGATTTTCTAGTACCTTGCAAACTATTTAGGTCAAACTGACTGGCCTGTAGTTTCCTACACACTTCATACTTCTCTTTTTGAAAATTGGTACTATGTTTGCATTTCTCCAATCTTCAGGTACTTCAGGATATTCCATAGACTGCCTGAAAATAATACCTAGGGGAACTGCTAAAGCTTTAGCACACTACTAAGATCCTAGCATATATGTCATCTGGTCCAGAAGCTTTATTAGGTTTGATATTCTTCAAATGCTTTTCTACAGCTTCTGTAGTTATTGTAAGATCATCCAGCCTATCACCTGTCATGGCATAACCTTCAGTTGTTTCTATTGTACGATAAAGTAAAGACTGATGAGAATTGCTTGCTTAGGGATTCCACTGTATCACAATCATCAACCGCTATTTCCCCATCTACCTCCAGTGGTCCTACCCTGCACTTTTTAGTCTAAAAATTGTAGAAGCTAAAGAATCTCTTAGTGTTACCTGCTGAACATTCTCAAGCTAACTTGATTTCAGCCAGTCTTTTAGATGCTCTAACACATCTAACTTTATTTCTAGCTATTTTATATGATTCAAGGTTTACCTCAGAGTTAGCATCTTTCAGTTTGTTTAATGCCTGTTTCTTTGATTCCGGTAAATGCTATATTTCCCTGGTCAGCCATGAAGGGTGCTTAACCCTGGTTAATATAATTTGCCTATTGGGAATGAACCTATCCTGACCCTGCAATAGTCTAACTTTTATCATTCTCCACATTTCATAAGCATCTGAGCCCATCAATAAGTATTCCCAATGAATTTCATTCAGGAAGATCCTGAACTCATTGTAATTCCCTTTAACACAATTTGGAACCAATGTTTTATTGGTTCCTACACTGCCAACATACAATGAGAGAAGCATATAATGTTGTGATCACCATTACCAAAGGTATCTCCTATGTTCACATTTTGTTTATTAAAAAACCCTCATTAGTAAGCACAAGATCTAATATTTCATCTTCCTTTGTAGGATTCTTTCATGTGTCATTTGAAAGAATAAATTTTCCTCAAAACAAGCCATGAAACTTCTTCCTGATTTGCTAGACCCATAGTTTTGTTTCCCAATCCTGCTATGTTGAAATCCCCCAACAGAACAGTTCTCCACTGCACTCACCTACTTATCTCTTCCTGCATCAACCTGTCAGTGTTTTCACTCTGGTCTGGAGGTCTATAGAATGCCCCAATGCTAAGACAAGAAGCTAAGTTAAACTCCACATCCCAGCTCTCTTGATCACAATGCAACGACTGCCAGATTTCACCTCTGGCATGAATTTGACACAACATGGTAACTGTATGCTCTAAGCCCATCTTGTATTTAAAGTTATATTCCTGTTTAGCCATATAAATTGGTCCAACATTTTTTTACATAACATTGGTGGAGGGGGAGTGCCTTTTTCCCCTTCCAAGAACTAAAGCCCAAATAACTACTTGACTAGTTAGTCACAGTCAATAATCCAGTTGGAGACCTCACAGTTTCATTCATCATTAAGAAATAGTGATCACACCCTTGTCAGATTGATACAGCTTCAATTCAGGCAAGTTGATCAGCAGGGCTGTTTTCCATGTTCTAAGTGGTAGATGTGATGAAGTTTGATGATGTCTTAGAAAAGTGAGGTGTCAAGAATTGTTTACAAGATGTACTGCTGATCAAATGTTTGATGTATTCAAGGGGATAATACACCAGGGACTGAACAGATTCCCTTTGAAAACAAGCTGACATAAATATATATAGGCTGAAACTGAAATGATTATCTATGAATGTAAGGCAAGCCATCAACAATATAACAAATTAAAATCATCGAAATAATTATCCCTGAATTAGGTTTCTGGTAACAAGCGAAAAAGTTGCACATTTGACATATGAGTGCACTGTTGGATGAAAATTGTGTTGGAAGTATGTATTCAGCAACATCACTTCATGGCAAATTTTGACAACCTACAATACTCATTTCAGCATCTCGCACCTACATAAAAAGCCATTATTTTAATGCTAACCAGGCAAGTAACAAATAAAACATTTCATACATTGAAACAATTTGCAGAATTACACTGTTGGGGATTGTGATGGAAACATGAAATGTTTTTCAGCCTTGTTAAACCAAATCCACAGGATACAAGTGGCTAAGGGCAATTGACTGAAAGTGGGGTGGAACTTGCTGAAGAAAACAGTATGGTATAATTTTTAAGCATACATTTTTCATCTATTTTTAGTCAAGGTGACCATTTGGAGATGGGAAACCTATGTCATAACATCACATATGCACATATGATAGAAAGTTGGTTTATTGGACAGCAGGCAAATGGGAGCAGTGCTACAAGGGTTGGTTTGTCTCCACTTCAGTTCATTGCATTTGTTTGGAAGCTAGGCTTTCCAGCCAGATTGTCGAATTTGCCAAGGACATCAGTTTGTTCAGGGCTGTGACTAATGAAGAGGATCGAGAAAACATTCAGCATGGCTCAAATTTATATTATTATTATTGATATGGAATGTGTGGGTAGATTCCTCGATGAAATCCAGAAAGAAGAAGACTTAGGAGTAGTAGAAACAACTTACTTTAAATTTGAAGGGCAATGCCAAGTAGCTAGGAAAAGACCCTGAGTATGCTAGATATAATAAATTGAAATTGTCATACAAAAGTAGAGTGAAAAGATCGTGAAATTGTGCTGCTCCTATGCTAGACCACACCTAAGATACTGCATGCAATCTCTTGGTTCCCATTTACTACCTTTACAGCAGAAGTAAATATAAAATACAATTCATGTACATTACTACATATATATTAATACATCAAATATACACATATTGTTGCATCAGAGGTGCATAGGAAAGGTCCAGAGGAGAGCCACAACATGATTTCAGGTTTTAAGCATTTGGGGTATGAAGATTGGCTAAAGGAACTCAAGTTATTTTCATTGAAATATAAAAGGTCTGGGGGGGGGGAGTCAAGGTGTAAAATCTCTTCACTGATTTGGCACGTCATTGTTAAATATTGAGTTTTTTTCTTGCTTGGTGTAAGATAGTGAAGCAAATATAATAGGATGTTGAAAATCACCATGGAAACAATGTCATTTAGTATGTCAATTCCTTCAAGCTCAATTTTGAGCGAATAGCATATTGAGTATTGCATATTGAGCATATTGAGTTTTACATTTATTTTGGGAGATTCCTGGGGGATGTGCTCATATCAACGATAGCAGTAGTATACTATGAACAAATGGTATTCCATATCAGACAACATAGGTCATCTCCTTACCTATAATTTTGCAGTGCTTTCCGCGATAACTAATTTTCGGACCTGCGATAACGATAAAACGATAAGAAAGGTTTGCGATAACGATAAACGATAAACGATACAAAATTTTCACAAAATTAACAGCGATAGCGATAAAACGATAACGATAATTGTTTTTTTTAATATGCGGGAGTGTAGAACAATGCCAGTTCTTAAAGGTTTTTTGAAAATAAGCCTCAATCAATAACTACATGTTATTTCAAGTTCTTTACACTGAGTACAGAATGCTATTTTCAAATGATAATGAAATAATCCAATTATCTCAATGACGATTAACTTTGAAAATAGGCTTATTTTACCTGAAGATTTGGATAGTTGCCAGATATGCGGGAGTGGACCCCCTGTGACTGACCTCTGCCCGGCCCGCCGCGCAAATTTATACCACCCGTCGGCCGTCTGACAGATCTGTACACTTAGCAGATGGCAACAGGTTGCGCACACACTGTCGCGCGGCATACACTGTCGATCGTCTTCCATTTTTCCATCATCCCGTTTTACATTTTATCGTTTATCGTTCATAATTTTTGGAACTTGCGATAAGTGGATGAGCGATAATTTTGAAAATTTAGCGATAAACGATAACGATAACCGATTTACTTAACAGCGATAATTATCGTTTATCGTTTATCGCTCATCCTCTCACATGCGGAAACCACTGTAATTTTGGTACAAGATGTTCCTGTATCACAGTTCATAATGGTGAGCATAAGGATGGTACTTACTACACAAGGTACTGTTAGAAGAGAGGCATGGAGACTGCATAAGTGCACATGAAGAAACACGATGTTGATACTTCTATGGGAAGGATGTCGACCCAGTATTCAGGAAGTAGTACGTTGCGACCTACCACACATATAATGCATCACTGTGACACATTGAATGCCAACACAATGTTGTGTTGTTTCAGGCAATGCAAACAGAGGTCATGTGTGTAGGGTCTGGAAACAAAGGAACTAAGGTTTGACTGCTAAGGCAACACTTTTCAAGCAGCAGCAATTCAGCCTGTGAATACTTCATCATTTGAATAGGTTGCTTTCTAGTGTGGTAAATTCCTCGTCACTGAATTCGTTCAAAACAAAGTTGCATTTGTTCGGATCTGAACGCTCTGTACAATTACGTGTGAGTTGTTTGTTGTATTTGCTGTGTCGCATTCGTACTTTCCGTCGATATCCTCATGTAAGTCGACCTCCTCGCACCAGTGACGGTCTGTCTCATACTCGTGCTCCCCTCGTGCTCCCGCCAGCATTATGCTCCTGTCGCTCTCGTTGTGTTTGTGTCGTTCACCTTGTGTTCTCGTCAATCTTCCGTGTTCTCTAGGTATCTCCTGTTTATGCGGTGCCCACAATGAGAGGCTTGATATTTTCTTGCATCGTATTTCGATGAATGTCTTAGTTATGGGCGCAATATGGCTATAGTTGTCGACGCACCCTAAAGCCCAAATAGCTAACTTACGAGGCATCTCCTGTTCTCATGCTCTCGCCGTTCATGTGCCCTCGTCGGTTTTTCAATCTTGTCGGTCTACTTGTGTGTTGGTCGGCTTCCTAGTTTTTCGTCGGTCTACTCGTGTGTTCGTTGCGTTATTCTTTGATATGTTCTGCTGTCATATACCTGCACCACATCCAACTCTCCGAGGGGTCGACCCAGAACTGGCGGGGTGCCTCACGAATATCCTGCTCAACTTTTATATAAGCCCCTCGTGGCTTCACGTGGCTGGAAATATATTCTGTACTCTGTATTTAGCATTACTCATAATTATAGTGAACACCCACATGTCCTTGAGCACCCAACTGCCTATAATTGGAAGTCAACTATACTGAATGGTAAACGCCATGGCCTGCAACCAGCCGTGTGCATTACGCAACTTTGATACAGTGTTGACTATGTTTTGTGTTCAACATTTCGGAGCACTTGGCCTGGATCAAGTGGAGGTCCAGATTTCTTGCGACATTATGATTGGCTGAATCCTGCAGCCGCGGTGACAAGTGTGCATCTCAGCACCGACTGTTCTCTCCCGAGCTGGTTCCGGTCCGACGGAGAGTAAAATGCAAAGTAGTATCTATCCAACGTCGCGTGAGCTTCAGACCTGCTTGGAACACTAATAATTAACACCAATATATAATTTCGGCTGGTCCTCCGCTCTACTTGTCATGGCCGTTTCCAACTGTTGGTTGTCGATTGTCTGTTGTGCTCCCATGTATATTTATCTGTAAAGCTATGTTGTGTGTTTTTTTCAGGGGAATGAATCTTCCCTTCCAATGGAGATGTGCTCTACATGTGAGTACCAGCCTCACATCCACTGGCATGACAACGTTCACAGTTAATGTCAAACTTGCGTGTGTTGACTGCATTTATGTGTCCACCAGCTGTCCGACGTGGATCATGTACAACGTAATATTTTGTGTAGAAAAAGCATTCTCAAATAATATCACTTGCAAATATAATTATAGTACACAAGTTGACACCATCGATGGGCTGTAACTTTACTGCTGTGGTATGGTAATGCTGTGCTTTAATGCTGTGCTTTAATGCTGTGCTGCGGTAGGTAGGTGCTCGTCCGGTCGTGCCGTTTTATGTTTCTTTTCAGGGTACATCGCCTCCTCCATTATCATGCTTACCGCCCGACCACCATGTGACAGATCCTCGCCTCTTCCACTCGACATATGTTTTCCATTGCATCATCCGGACGACCGTTCCTACAATAAATGTTCGGAAGCGAAGGTTTGGTGAGTGTGTGCTAGCCTGAGCTAGGCCATGTGCTATGCCCAGGATGTGTGATGCTTTGCTGTGCATTGCTGTGCATGGCCGTGTCGGTGCGTTAACGGCACGTTAAACTATCGGCCAAAATTCTGCCGCTGAACTGGAATTCATGGAGCGGGTGGTGGGGCCAGGGCCCATGCAACAAGCTCTGCTTAGCAATAAATGGGATTCTGGTCCATAAAGCCACCCCAGCAAGGATTCGGACCCATTTTTTTACATTGTGTTTCCCTTAGCCTGGTGTCTATGCACTTCTGACGATTTACCTTATTACCTTCTAACCCTGTGTACCTATATGCCTATATATGTAGGTATATAATATTTACATATGTATACCTTCTGACGATATTAATTGTATGTTTAGTAATATTTTTTACATCGAAGCATCAGAACAAAATGGTCAAAATTTGGAAAGTTGTGAGGGGGGGGGGGTTCTATGCCGGGACGTTCCCCGACCTTCCGCCAGTGGTTTTGGCTTAAGCTAGGATCTGATTCGTGTGTGTTTAAGACAACCATTTTTATGGTGGCCCATGCATTGACTCCGTTGTCTTGTAGGAGTATTCCTATCAGCCAACAGGCTAATGCTACCCATTAGCCAAACTTATAATTTCGTTTGGTTTGTCTACCTGTACCAACTTCGGTATATCGCATTGCATTCGGCGTCACATGTCGAGAATCGACTTAAGCCGTCTCTTTCCTCTCCACATTGCGGTACGTTCCTGCGCCTTTCTGGTGCAGACATACACTTAGGGGTGAGTTTGTGCGAGAGATCTCCACTCCCGACCCGTTCACGGTCCACCGTCTATGGGAATGAGCAGCGTAATATCTCCGAAGCTATAGTCATGATCCTGAATGTCTACTTGGGTGTTTCATAGCAGCAAAAATAACAACTCAAGTTTGCTTGGCTTATTCATGGCTCATGTACCTATGTAGCGTCTAAGCATCTTATGGTATCACGATTGCGTACGCCCCCAAACACCCCACGCTAAAGCCTGATGTGCATCGATAGCGGAATCCTCAACATACCAACACTGCTTCAACAGCCTTGGGTATTTTTTCCGAAAATGTCTTGAGGGATGACTGGCAGGAGCTCTTGTCATCAATCAGGATATTCATCGGTATCATCATCTGAGACATCGGTACTGTGGAAAAAAACAGACTGGGAAGTGCCGTTAATAAGAAGACGTTTTAGGCCTGAAATACATCCCTTTCCATTTCTCCAATTAAAGACGAATGAGGTTTGTGACCATTCAGTTACATTTCAAGGTACATATCAGAGCGTAGAATATTGTGCATCAAATAGTGGCGTGGGAGTGGACAAGTATTTCGTCTAGAGTGTCGTCCCGCCCCTCAATCTGGCAAATTGGGGGCACTGCTACTAATTCGATACATGTGTGCTGCGATTTGGCGATGGATTCCAATGCAAGCCTCCATGGGCGTTGCTGACAAGCGGATGCGTTGGTCGTGGCGCGTGACCTAAGCTACCCGTCGATATCGTGTACCTGGGTGGAGGACCCAGTTGACCGGCTCGGAAGTAGACGAACCGCATGTGCACGCGCCGCATACCAGGCGTGCTGCTCGCGTGCCCTCTGACCACGCCGATACGCTTTTTGCCCTTCCGCCCAAAATTTGATTTGTATCGCAGTATAACAAGTTGTACAATTTCTCAAAACGTTTCAGCATCTTGAAGTTGTTTCCGTCGTATCCGAAGACGTCTTACGGTGGGATGTGCGGCGACTGGTTTGACTTGGCCGGCCGGCCAGCTGGCACTGACCGACCGCCGGTGCATGGACCGGCCGGATGTGTTGGGACTTTGGCACCGCTCCAGCCAACCTGTTGCAAACGCGTGTGCCGTCCAGACGCATTGTCTGATGCCCGGCTGCCCTGTGCATCGGCATTGACTGCGCTTGGTATCCGATGCGATCATAGGGTGGATAGCGGTTAACATGCAGGTTCAGCTTCTTGCATTTGTGCAACGTTTTCCTGGAAGTCATTGGCAGCACTGCCCTGCACTTGTGAGAGCCGTCTACTCGTGATCCGTAGTCAATCTATGCACCTTTGATACAGTTGGCTCATCCAACCTGACCCACACCTGACCCGTCCACACCTGACCCACAGCTGTCCCACACCTGACCAGCAGCTGACCCGTCCACACCTGACCAACAGTTGATCCATCCACACCTGACCCACAGCTGACCTGTCCACACCTGACCCACAGCTGACCCGTCTACACCTGACCCATACCTGACCAGCAGCTAACACGTCCACACCTGACCGGCACTTGACACATCCACATCTGACGGGCAGTTGACCTGTCCACAGCTGACCCGTCCACACCTGACCGGCAGTTGACCCGTCCACACATGACCGGCACTTGACACGTCCACACCTGACGGGCAGTTGACCTGTCCACAGCTGACCCGTCCACACTTGACCAGCAGCTGACCCGTCCACACCTGACCGGCAGTTGACACGTCCACACCTGACCGGCACTTGACACGTCTACACCTGATGGGCAGTTGACCTGTCCACAGCTGACCCGTCCACACTTGACCAGCAGCTGACCCGTCCACACCTGACCGGCAGTTGACCCGGACGAGATCCGTCGGCTGGGTAAGCGGTTCCGTAAGCTGGACCTGGACAACTCGGGGGCGCTGAGTGTGGAGGAGTTCATGACGCTGCCCGAGCTGCAACAGAACCCGCTGGTGCAACGCGTCATCGACATCTTCGACGAGGACGGCAACGGAGAGGTGGACTTCAAAGGTGGGTCTGCTAGGATGCAGATTTGAAGGTGGAAAGTGAACGGAGAAGTGAATAGTGTAGGGCTTCAAAGGCGATCGGCTTAGGTAAAATTTAAAACCTCCGGCCGGTCTTTAATGATCCAGTCATAGGTCAACTGTGGTCGAGGCAGCGACAGCTTTCAGATGTAAACAGAACGGGTGCGTTTCTTAGATGAGAAACGCTATGACTGCAACGGCAGTCAGCAGTCCATGCGAATGAAGTGGAACCCTGCCAATTCGAAAATAGCGGCGCAAAGTGACCGACGTAGTCGAAACACCCTAAAGCACAAATCCGTCACCACCAGTTCGAAGATATCCGCATAGTTGAGAGTACGGTGTATCGCGGGTCCCGCGACATGAGTGTGAGTGTAATGCTGGCTCCCATTTTTATGTGGCGACACGACTGTGAATGCAAACAGTGCGACGCGACATCGCTGTTACGCGACACAACTGCAACTGCAAAACATACGGCGTGACATGACTGCTACCGGAGAAACGTCGACCGCAGACACAGCTGCGAATACAAATACTGCAGCGCATGCGACCCTCATCGTATTCCGGGTTCCATCAGTCACCATGTATTTTTGCACAACAATTAGTGCTTGTGTGCGTGTCTGTATCATGTATCCTAGTACCTGTGTCTTTATAATCTTAAAGCTCCAAATTGGCAATATATCTGCCACACGGTATTTCTGTGATTGCCTAGGAGCGCGATGTGACCATTGTAGTCGATGCGGAATTTAAACTCATAATGGGCTGTAATTGCCAAGACTACTTTGCGTCGGTGCTGCTTTTGCGATGTCTTCGGCGAGCTGTATTGCGTAACGACATTTCTGCAATCGCAAACACTGCGACGTGACAGCAGAACAAGACTCGCTGTTGGGAACTGCTGCAAACAGGGAGGGGGGGGGGGAGTTCATTAACATGAACCTTTTCGCCCTCGTAGTGTGGCAGAATTTCCTACCCCTCGCAGTACGGGGGGGAGGGGAGGGGCAGTTTGACCCTCCCAGCTTTTGTTGTCAGCTGGATATAGACGCGACAATCGGTGGGATATAGTTCAGTAAACATTTTACAGTTACTTGAAGCATTTTTGGCACATACCTCGCGATAAATAGCAGAGCGATGGCGGTGCAGCACGTCAAAGCATGGTTGCAGTAATAATACCAGCATTCCCCCGTTGCAAACTAACATGGAGCGGGGACTAGCGACAAGCCCTAATAGCCGGTAGTACATTTTCTGACCATTTGGTTGGTTACTGGTTTTTACGACACGTCGACCGTTGAGTCATATAGCGTCGCCAATCTCTCACGCCGATTGGTCGCGGGCGAAGAGTAGCGACAGGTGAGACTCGAACCCACAATCTTTCGATTGTGAGACGAGCATCTTACCCCTAGACCACTCGTCCCCTCTGACCATTTGGAATGACATAAGCAGTTGAGAGCTTGCTTTTATGTCGTGTAAGCCACACGTACGTCGAGATTTCCCTATTTTTTTAGGCGAGCTCGCAGTTCTTTGCACCAAAAGATGGCCGGTTTGGCACGTTGCTGAGCAACCAAAAGAACTGACGCGTCTTCCAAGAAGCTGTATGCTTTTTTACGCTCTGACCTCGTACTTGAATAAATAATATTTCCATAGGTATTCGACGATAGGTGCCATAATAGGTGAGGCAGTTGACAAATACCACCTGATGCACGCTAAATTTCCATCCTTTGGACATTTGTTTTTGACATAGTTTTGGTTGATATGGATGCAATGGCCATCAAACGTTAATCGTAAAATACTAATCCGACATTATGAAACATCCCTGAGGAAACGCACCGTAGGAGATTGGGTTTGATTTCCTTTGTGAATTTCCGCATCCTGCTGTATATTTTTTCGACTTGGACTACTAATAAAAATCAATTTTTAAGCCTCCGTCACCCGGCCTCCTGGCCATACCTGATATATCAATCATCCTGACTTCAATCCTTCCTCGTTCCTCCTCCAGCACTCCTCGACGCTGCTTGGCCGGGCTCCTCTGTGCCCTCTGACTGCGGCTGAAACTGATGCGCACGACCCACACGCAGCTGCAGCACTCGTCCTCATTGGAGCTGCGCATACCTCTTTTCTGAGCGGGTAAGCCTTAGTCGACATAAACTGAACGCATCTCCTTCACAGAGAACAATGTGACATTTTAAATTGTATGCGACGTAGCGGCCAGTTTTTAGTCAGACATTGTGTGGTCGACGGAGATCAGCGCTCCTATAAGGAAAGACACTGATTTCGGTATTGAACTGAATTTGCGACATGATGTAGCATGCAAATATCACCAGTTTGCATCGTTAGAAATGCACTAATTATTGCTCTTTCGGGTAGAAAATGTTTCGCATTACTAGGTGCTGGACTTGGGTGGTGTTTTACAGTCAAGTAAGGAGATGATACTGATCTCTAACATGAACAATTATCATAAAGTATGCCACCTGATTACTTTCCGGGTTCTCCTGACCTTATTATGGTCGTGGGTACACCAGGTCGCACGCTGGAGTGTAGGCAATTCTTTCCTTTTAAAAGCGAGGTTAATTTCACACAAATTCAATAAAATTCAGGCAGTGTTTTGAGCGCAAATACAAACGCTACAAGACTTGGTCGTGGGTTCGATCCTCTGGAGCTGCGATATTCTTTTCGCTGCCAATATTCTCAACCAGCTAACGATCCCGCTGGAACTCTTTCACATTTGTCAAATGTGTCACACAGACGACTGCAGTACATTTGTACTGCAGTCGTCATTAACAGGTAGTTAATTTTGGCATCGCTTGTGGTGATAAACTTACTTCGCAGTGTGATATATTGAAAAGTGAACAGACTGGGCGAGGGGGGTGATTATTTACTTATTATTACTTGGCGGTTTATGGACCGATTTGTATTAACTCAACATGAATCGGGAGCCCAACGTTCGGATTTTAGCCTTTCATCACATATTCACCATAGCCTCCTGTTTTATCATGGAAGGTCAGCCAAGGTCAGTGATTTCGGAGAACCTTTGGCGACCGTTTCTTAATATGCGGCTTATGGATATCATTTGACGATCGGATCAAAATTAACGTTCAAAACTATCTCGCACATAAACGCAAGTGTACGTATGCGGAAGTGTACGCACGTTGGCTCATACGTACATTTGCTCTTACGCACTTTCTCATTTGCGTACATTCTAGCTTAGATACATTTGCGCTGACGTGCATTTCTCAGCAGTGTAGCTTTGCATGTATTTAGGAGGGTACTTAAACCAGTGCTAAAATAATTATTTATCGTTAGGTGTGAGATGTCGAAATGAGAACAGCGATGTCGAAATCGCCATGGAAATAACGTTATTAAAAAGTGTCAAGTCCTGCAAACCCAGTTTTGAGACAATTGCGCACATGTTACTGTTCCCGCTTTGCATGTTTTAAGATGTATATAATTTGGGGACACCGATATCAACGACAACGATGCAAACACCTATGCTATAAACTGGTATTGTATGACATAGCACATCATAGGTAATCCATTCACCTGTAATTGCGCTACGGGATGTTCGTTATCACGATCACGGATTCGTTATGATGAACATAAACATGATACTTATAAACGGGATTTAGTTAGAAACGAAGAATGAATACTTCACAAACACGCACCAAGAAGCGCGATGTTGATTCTTATCTCGGAAGGATGTCGATTCAGTGTTCAGTAAGTGGTATATTCTTCCCAATTTCACGAATAATTTATCACTGACTTACCCCCACCCCCATGTTTTCTGTGGCCCCCAATAATTTCAAATTTTAACATCGGACCCTATGTGGTATGCCCTCCAATCCATTTGAGCCCGCCATTGCCTTCATGTATTGTGCCTCCCAATAATTTTAGAAATCTACACCTATGACAGCCATACGTACGTTTCCGCTTACGAGCATTTGTCTTACTTGTTTTCCGTCCACGTACAGTTGCGCTAATGTGCACTTGCGCATACGCACATCTGCCGAACGTACTTTTGCGCATACGTACATTTGCCTTACGTACATTTGTCCGGCTACCGTGCCTCAATGAAGCTGGGCACGATGATCATATACTGATCGAAGCGCCCTAAAGAGCCCAAAGGTAACAACAACAGCCTCGACGAATTGTAGTTAAGTAACTTTCAGATTTCTCTGCCTCATGATTTTCTTTTTTTTCGTTCGCTGTAGTTTTCAAATGGAAGGTGCTCCGCAAAGCTTAGCAAAAGTAGCAATCGTTTGATGTCACCGCAGGAGCAAGTAGTCGAGGGATAAGGTGCCCGTCTCCCAACCGAAAGGTTGTGGGTTCGAGTCCCACCTGCCACTACTCTTCGCCCGCGACCAATCGGCGTGATAGATTGGCAACGCTACGTAACCGAACAGTAGACGTGTCGTAAAAACCGATAACCGTCAGCCACCGCATGCTAACGTCGGCGCTACCTAGTGAAGCATGTCCTCTGGAATCGTACCGAATGAACTTGTATCCTGCTTTACTCTCAATTTCTATGTGAAAGCTGCTTCGCGAATTATCACTACAATATCCGTCTTGTGAATGGCAGAGTTCATATCGGGCGTGTCGCAGTTCTCCGTGAAAGGCGATAAGGACTCAAAGCTGCGCTTCGCCTTTCGGATTTACGACATGGACAATGACGGCTTCATCTCGAACGGGGAGCTGTTCCAGGTAGGTCCGCGAGTGGCGACGGACGAAGGCAGACGCATCCGTGTGTGTGTGTGTGTGTGTGCCTACACTCCGGAAAATAGGCACGATGGGATGTGCACTTTTACAGCTAGTTATACACTCGTTCTCTCGGTGATACACTGTATGGATGTATGTTGTCACGAAAATCTGGAGTGTGAAGTCAAAGTCTGACAATCTTGAGCCGTGGTGTTATGGGTTGGCGCCGGGGCCTACTGGGAGAAGCCGCACACCAAGCCCACAACCCACGTCCGTCTGGTGTGCCAGTGTGGTATGGCGAGGTGTGACCACTGTCAAAAGTATGGTGAAGTAACCCTAGGTAGTTTACGTAGCTCGCTCGCATCCCGTATCCGGAACGTTGGAGGCGTGGCAGATGTTTGCGCCCAGGGAGAACAAATAGCCGTGCTATGTACTGTAGGAAACAAGCGGGATTTATGGGATGTGTGTTCAGGGTAAAAATCAAACGCGACCGAACTAGACTTCGTGTCGAGAGTAGGGACGCAGACCAAAGGAGTTTTCTGTCGGGTGAAGCCTACCATGATGTATAGATATGTTTTATGTGCAATATTGTGTGCTTTATCTTCAACACTACCTGCCTGGAAGTGCCTAACTACAGTTATTAAACTTAGAATATGTGATGTTTGACAACACCCTGCATCAGTTGCCTTCTGCCCATGGAATACCATTAATGTTAGTCGAGTTCCGGTG
This sequence comes from Ashinkailepas kermadecensis, assembly GCA_034440615.1. Taxonomy (NCBI): domain Eukaryota; kingdom Metazoa; phylum Arthropoda; class Thecostraca; family Neolepadidae; genus Ashinkailepas; species Ashinkailepas kermadecensis. Next base: position 149,255 of record JAOTOM010004263.1, read on the forward strand.
GAACTACGGATCTCCATGCGGGATGTAGTCCTACGAGAATGGTTCTGTGCCACCGCTGGGCGCTATCACACCGACCAATGTCACCCCAATAACTCAGCTGGCTCGAGTCCCGACCTACAGTAGCCTCCTCTGTCCTGGCAGGACGGGATTCAAGTCGCTTCACGCGCTCACATTTATACCCGTCTGGGAGAAACAGTTGGCAAATGGCCCGATTGCCAGGGTGAGAGGAGGGAAGTTTTTATTTTTTTTAGGCCCCACAACAATTCAATGGTGTCGTCCGGCGCAAGTTTTGCCATTGCCAGGGTGAGAGGCAGGCGAAGCCATACGACCTCAGCTGCTTAGTGTGTCGTAAGGCCACACACAACAACAATTCAAATGGTGTCAGTCCGGCGCAAGTTTCCAATTGCCACTCGGACGGACGTGCAGTGAGCATCCGCCTCCTCGCAGACACAGTCTTGCATTCACGGGAGGGGGGGCAGTGGTGTCGGTTTACCTGGCGCTGGTCGGCTATCGGGCGGATGGTGACGATGTTGGTCGGCGTCTGCAGGTGCTGAAGATGATGGTGGGCAGCAACCTTAAGGATACTCAGCTGCAGCAGATTGTCGACAAGACGATCCTGTTCGCCGATAAAGATGAGGACGGCAAGATCTGCTTCGAGGAGTTCTGCGTGGTGAGTTGGAGCATCGCCCGGTGGGAGTGGGGAGTAGGTGAAGGATTGGTGTTGACGAAGTCAGTGGAGTGGGGGTACGCGTAGGCGTGGGATGGCTGGCACACCGACGGCATTTGACAGGAAAAATGTTAGATAAGACCGACTTAAATGGGTTTGAATGAGACACCTGGAATTTATAACACTAGATAATACATTGGTATTACGTTTTTGACGATTTGCACAAGCATGTTCTAATATTTGTTGTGACCCGCTGGAGCTGGCAGAACCGGGGCACCAGAGTGATGTCGGAGGCATTTTGTCCCCGGTCCACAGACGTTGACTCGCACTATATTTTAAGTTTTGCAGCTTACCCAATCAAAGGTTCAAGAGGATTGCTTATTGAATGTGCAATGTCACCAAATCACTACCTATCGAGGTGCCTCCGGGTAATATGTGTCTACCGATAATAGTCTGCTGATAATAGTCTGCTGATAATAGTCTGCCGATAATAGTCTGCTGATAATAGTCTACTGATAATAATATGCCGATAATAGTCTGCTGAGTATAGTCTACTGATAATAGTCTGGCGATAATAGTCTACCGATATTGGTCTGCTGAACATAGTCTGTTGGGAATAGTCTACTGATAATAGTCTACCGATAATGGTCTGCTGAGAATAGTCTGCCGATAATAGTCTACTGAGAATAGTCTGCAGATAATAGTCTACTGATAATAGTCTGGCGATAGCATTTTGCCGATAATAGTATGCTGGTAATAGTGCCGGAGGCGTGTGGATCCCAACGCACGCCTCGGTCGTCGACACGCCGCAATGCAGCGACACGTTTCGCTCGAGCCGCCTGTCGCCACACCACGCCAGGTCGGAGGTGGTCCGGGATCTACATGTCGTGCACTTGACACCACGTCAGGTCGGAGGTGGTCCGGGATCTACATGTCGTGCACTTGGTCTTTCACTCATATTGACTCATATCTATAGAAATTCTCGATAAAAGGTTTATTTGCAATGCATGTTTTGGGAATGAATGAGTTTTTTTTTCAAGGTGAATCAACTGACTATATGACTTTAGTTGAACATAAATAACCAATGGTGTTACTGGATATGCCAAAAAAGAGCATGTATTGAAAGAATAATACATGCAACGGAAAAACTTATCTTTTGGTCGGTCTCCTGTTCATTTCGATCGCACCCCGACCAGTCTTGGTCGCACTGGACCGGTCGGGTCCGAACTTGGGCACCATTGTTTTCTTTTTGGTATTTTCCATGCCTTGTCGCGACCATGTGTATAAAAGTTGAACGTTTGGTGTATGGATCTCTCCGACGCCAAGTTGGTCTTTGCCATCGGCTTTCTGCACTCACATTTCCAATGCAGTAAGTAACTACAAGGGTTGTATTTTGTCATCTGTCGATTCCCAGCACTGATCGATGCTTGTGCAGGCTGTTACCTGTTCCGACGTCTGGGCTTATTCCGGTCCCCGCCCAGTAGTTTGAAATGTTAATGCCGAAAATGATGAAAGTTGTCGTTACATTTTGCACCGGCGCTCTACTCGTCGAATGATTCGGTGTGCCACAGATCGTCGGCAACACGGATGTGCATAAGAAGATGGTGGTGGACGTTTAGGCGTGGGCGGAGGCACTGCAGATCGCACCGCCATCTGTGTGATATCAGATTTACTACAACATCCGCTAGTCAGCCGCCGCCGGGCGCCGGCGCGCCCGTCTGCCGGCGGCGGATCTCAGCTGGGTCGGGGCAGCACGCCACCGCCACACTGTGTTGTTCGTGTTTGGGTCAGCTGGTGTTGTTTGATGACGCGACCGTGGCGTGCGTGGCGACCAGCTGCGGCGGCGCCGACCTGAGCCGCGACGCCATCCAGACTGCCCGCTAGCGGAAATTCTCCTTTTGATTATTCAGACCCGTCGGGTGGTTTATCGTGTCCTTTTGATCAATTTGTGGGCGGCTGGCGCGTCTTTGCATGTACTCTCGTGCTGCTCGTCAACACCCGATAGATTATTGTGAATTTTTCGATCGTTGATGCTTGTTCGTGATGCCAGTGCTTCGCGGACTTTTGCGACTTGCGCATTCGGCGTGGTATCGACAAGTGCTGTCTGTTCGGAGCGTTATTATTGTGCTGGCGGTAGCCGGGCGCGAGTCGCGAGTCCGGTTGCCAGGCCAGATGCTAGCCGTGGATTCGCGGCCCGGTGCCGTCATGATTTGTCGGTCTTTATTTGTGTGGGATAATATCTAGCATATGTGTGAATGTACTAGCTAGACACTGGTGGTACAGGGCGGACCGGTCGGGCACTTGGGTGCGCTGGTCTCACTCCTTCGCCCGTCTGTGTGACCTTTGGATGCTGTCTTACGGCGGCGCCGGCATGCTGACTGGACCCTCTGCATGCATGTTGTCAGCCATGCGAGCTGCTGGACTCCGGTAAGCTGCGATGTTGTTTCCTTTCCGAGCGTCCCTTTCAATGTTCTTCTTACGAATACATTTAATAACCTTAACGCTCTTCAGGTTCGACCTATGGTCGTTCAACAAGTGTGAGCGGACGGGACGAGTGAAGCTGAGAAGTGGTCGCGGCGCCGCCGATTAGTGGGATGTGCACTAAATGTGGCACACCTGGGAAGGGTGACGTATGTCCACAGTGACCCAGACCCATTCGGTTGTTCCTTCGTGATTGTAGAGGAAGTGGAGAGAAGTGTAATGGTAGACAACGTCATGTGGCGTAGTGTGTCTGACCGGAGTTAGTGAGCCCAGGTCAAACGCAGTCAACGGTCCAAATGAGCGGTTTACGTAGGGCGTAGATATCACCAAATAATTATGAAAATTGCTGCACTCTGGGAAGTTCGTTCCGTCAACTCGACATTCCGCGGCGCGGGTGACCGATATCGATATAGTGCATGTACAGTACCCAGGAATTACACACTTCATGACCAACTTTTTCTCTTCCCTTTGTTTCGGAAGCATGTATTTTTGGTGGGCGCTCGTGAATTGGGGATGGATAACGTAAGTGCTATCTGGGCGTCTAGGACGGGGCACAAGGGTCACCGGCATTAAAGTGCAGCAATAAACCTCCGGATGTTCACGAAGTATTTTAACTGAGGTGCTTATGGACAAATCAGAAAGTTCCGAAGTTATCTTTGTTCGGATTGTCCTAGCGCGTGTTAAGACTCGCGAAGGTGAACCGGATTTTTTTGGACTCGACTTCTTTTGGTCTGCCAATGATATAACCAGATGTCGTGGCTCAGCCCGGTGTCTCAGCAGAACCAAATGTCGCGGCTCGACCAGAAGTCTCTCGGCCGATTTTCATTCCGGAAAAATGCCCTGCTTTTTGCGCTGGTAAAGTAATCCCCTATTTGGTACCTCTGAACTGAAGTAACATGCGGCAGACTCTCCGCATCTGCTACAGTCGGAGATTCCTCGTGCTCGGCATGAGCTAGTTGCGTTCCGTCGTCGTTTGGTAGGCAGATTTCAGTTATTTTGATTCCAAGGTAATACTGGCAATGCTGTTATATCGAAATTGCTCGTCAAATATTGTTCACTCATGAAGCATGGTTTGCAGTACGTTATGCCTTTCATATAGAAAACAATTGCATTGCCTGGAATCAGGGTTGGAAAGTGGTGGGAATAATGTTTCGTCCAACTTTTTAGCTCTACCTTAAATGCCTCAGTTCAACCTAAAGCAAATGAAAAGTCTGGCACTAAGACTCAACTAAAAAGTCTCAGTTTCATCTGGGTTTCTTACCACCTAAAAGTGGCCAGTTGTAACCGTCAAGGAATGCACTGATTTGCGACATAAAATATTTGCATAGTAACCATTAGCCTGGTACCTACATGCCAGAGTATTCAGCCAGCTTCAGGCTACTGGGCAATATACCAGAGGGATATATTCTTGGGAGCAACTGGGGAGGTTTCTCGATATATACTCTGAATATATCAAGAAGAAATTGGCCAATTTTGCTGACTTGAAGTGCCCAGGATTGTGCAATCTGCCATTGAAATGACATCAAGAGCCAACTTGGATAGACATTTAGATGACTGTTTTAGATGCCTTTGTTCATCAAATATTCAACTGGAGGCACAGCCAAAGGTGTGTGCCAGGGTAATCTTTACCTTTTGGCTGACACATACTGCCAAGGTTAGTGATTTGTAAAGAGTTGCCTATACAGTGTCGTATATTTCATGATGTCATGACCAAAAAATTGGCTTCGGAGGATTGTTTTTCCGGTTAGGTTAGGTTAGATTAGATTATATTATGCTATGATACATTTTGTATATTATGCTACATTATCTTAGTCTTGGTTAGGTGGTAATCTTTACCGACACCCGACTCTTGTGACGTCGCTTCCCTGACTCCTGTGACGTCATTGTTCCCCACTATACACCTCTAGAAATCACACCTTTGCAGTATGTGTTGGCCAAAAGGTAAAGATTACTGTGTGCCAGTGGTGTAAAGTCAGGGGGTGGAGGATTTGGAGGCACAAACCTAAGCAAGGGGTCAGTGAGTGACATGTGGTAGGAGTGGAAGGCAGCCTAGTAGAACAGCTCAGCAGGCAGGCATATTAACATCAAATAGGTTCCAGGCATTGGATGACTGCCCCCAGGATAGTAGCAAGGAGACAGTACTGGTCATAGGCGACTCATGTGCTGCATTTAGATAGGGTGTTATGTAAAGGTTGGAGAGGTAGGAGGTGCATCACCAGGCCTGGTGCCGAGGTTAGTTAGTTATTTGGGCTTCAGGGTGCTTCAACCAGAATTGACCATTTGTGCCCACTGGTGCCAATGTCAAAGACCTGGTGCCAGTGGTGGCACAGGACACCAGTGAGCACCAGTTTAGTGCAGTTGTAGTGTAGGTAGGAAATAACATAGGTCCTGCTAGGGGTGAGGAGTTGCTGCAGGACTACAGGGCCCTTCTGGCGACCCTGAAGCATAGCAATAGCAGTCATTAGGCAGTTTTACAGTGGCAATTTGCTCTCTTATCTAGTTGCTTTTGATCCTTCCAAGTCATTCCTGGCTTCAACTAAAACATTCCAGACAAACTAAAAAAGTACATTGGAGAACATTTAATATCAATAAGAATTGATTTCAATCAATTTTCCCAGCTTTTTTGTTGGCAAAAATTATTGCTTGGTGATGGGAATCAAAAGATTTTACATGGATTGTTTTAGTATAATATCCTTAAACCATTTTATATTCCAAAACCCATATCCCAATAGATGGCAGGTAGCAAATCAGTCGGTGCACAAGTGTCCTATGCGTGGGGTGTGTTGTGAATATTTATAAGTTGTGCGGTGTGAGCATGTCGCAAGTATCGGGTATGGATTTATCAACTTGGTTGACATTGGTTAAATATACTTTTGTTCTCATTTTCTGTACCAATTCTCAGGAAGTTGGCTTATAACTGCACCCCTTGCTAATTTAACCAAAGTGCCAATTTGTCATCTGGCAGTCATTCGTTGGCTGTCAGATACAGCAGAGCTAAGTGCAGTCTCCACGTAAATCAGAAAGAGTATTGCAATTTGCTGATGTTAGTAAGTTTAATTTTACTTATTTCAGCAGCATCTATAGTAAAACATTTTGTTTTTAAAACTGATGTGATAATTAATTTTGGTCACTTTTAATTTATGCAGTCATTATGCCAGGTCTTCTCCCTCTATCCTGTTCTTGAGACCACGTAACCTGAGAGCAAAATGATGCTGCAAAACCTCCTATTGTGACTCCTATTCTGCCTAGGGCTGGAGTCTCCCCTGAGTGGAGCTCTGGGGCAATGGCAGCCAATGCCAGGGTAGGTAAGCTCTGCCATGAGTTAGGTTTGACCTTTCTCGACAAGTGGTGCAGGTTTTATGGCTCATGGGACCTCTATCAGAGGGATGGCCTACACTTCTCTGAGAAGGGGGTGCATGTGTTAAGCAAAGTATATGAGCATGTCCTTCAGGAAAACTAGACAATGGGGTGGGGAAGGATGAAGTGGCATTGCCATCTCAGGGATATGCCAATAGTGACAGCCTAGGCAATAGGACCTCACAGTCAGCAAATAGGGATAGCTGAAGTTCAAGTGGCAGTAGCAGCTCATCCAGAGATGAAAGAGCTACTCAACATGAAAAAGCCAAAGCTGGTCATGGAATATATGTTAAGTGTATGATGCTTGATGCTCAGAGTATTCAATTCAAATTGATGAGTTCAAGTGTTACATTGCTGCGGAGGAACCAGGTTTTGTTTGCATTACTGAGGCATGGGTCAGTGAGGGGTATTTTTGGGATAACTTGCAGGACTATGAGATTGAGATCCAGGGATACAATATGTTTTCGTGCAATAGGGGTCCAGCAGTGAAAGGGGGTGGTGTAATGCTCTATGTGAATAGTTTATTCAGTTGTAAAAAAAAGTAGCAGATGGGGTAAAAAAATGTGTGTGGAATCCATTTGGCTTCATGTTGCTGTGGGAAAAGGCAACAGCAATAAACTGAGGATAGGAGCTTTGTGCCAACCAGGAACCTTGTCACATTCTCAGCAACTGGAGCTCAATAAGGTGATTTGCAAATAAATCAGAAGAAACTTTTGGAGGAAATGCCTTATTCTTTGTGACTTTAATCTAGGATATGAAAATGTTGGTGTTGGCTCCCCATCATGCAAAATGTTTAGGAAATGCCTTGAAGAGGACCTGTTCTTATACCAGTTTGTAATGGAACAAACTAAGCAGGGCTCATTCTCGGACCTTGTCTTCTCAGATTTAAGTGATTTAGTTCAAGACTTGACTGTAAGAGAAACTCTGGGAAGAAGTGACCATAACATAGTGCGATTCAAGGCACAAGTAGTGGGCACAGTCGAGGATAATTTGGCAAAGGTTCCTAATTTTAACAGGGCAGACTGACTGCATGAGAGCGGCCTTATGTGCCACGGAATGGTAAGAATTCTCCAATTTAAATGCCTGTGAAATGTGGGAAAAGTTAAAATCTTACTTGAGGGAAATTCAGATTAGAGATGTCCCCAAAATGCAAAGGCACAAAAGAAGGGTAGGAAAGCCAGCATGGCTTATGCCAGATTTTATAAAAGCAATTGGGGCTAAGAAAAATGCATTGAGAGTTTAAGGAAGGTTCAAATATAGTAAATTGTAAGGTCGTATCAAAAAGCTAGAGATGCTGTGAACCAGAAAACCAGAGCAGCAAAGCAAGCAAAATAATTTGATTTGGCTAGGTACTGTAATGGTGACAGCAAGAAGTTCTTTAGTTTTTACAAGCTGAATAAAGCAGCATTAAAATATTGGTTTTTCGTTAAGTGATATGTTGAAACGAGTCCATTAAGATGTCGAAATTCCCCATGGAAATGATGTCCTTTAGAACATCGTTGAAGTCCTTCAAACTCAATTTTGAGCCTATAGCCTGCTTATATGTGCATCTTTTTCATTTATCTTGGGAGACACCTAATATAGGGATAATTATGTTTGTTTAGGGATGCTTATGTTAATGAACATGCTAAGAATGCCATACTATCAGCAAATTGTATTGAACAGTAGACCATATCATGGGTAATTTCATTACTTGAAATCACGTTATGCACAAGATGTTTATGTATCACAATATGTAATGACGAGCACAAGCATGATACTTACATGCAAACCACCATTAGAAACAAGGCATGAGGACTTCATAAACATACCAAGAGGCATGATGTCATTACTTCTTTGGGAAGGATGTCTCATACAACGAAGAATGGCTCTTAGATGCTCCTGGGTTTTAGACATTGCGTGTAAAGAAAGCATACGACCTTCAATATACCAGGAGGTGCTGAGTCAGGAATGGCCCCTGGCCACTCCTGACGATGGCCCCTGGCCGAAACGTTGAGTAATAAAGTATAATCCTTAACGTTACTTTTAATGTCAACTCAGCACCTCCTGGTATATTGAAGGTCGTATGCTTTCTTTACACGAAGGATGTCTCCTCATTGTTCAATAGGTGGTATGTTCCACCTTATTTCACGAATAATTTATCACTGGAGTAAAGTCTCTAGCACAATTGGTCCACTGGAAGCAAATGGGACTATATTGAGTGAGGATGGTGAGATGGTTCCAGAGCTGAGCAAGCAGTTTAAAACAGTGTTTACATTGGAAGATATGACTAATCTGCCAACCATACACCACAGTTCAGTGATAGGTGATCGGATAAATGATGTTGATTTCATTGATAGTGATGTTGTTTTCAATGATATCAGGAAAATAAAACCAAACAAGGCAGCAGGACCGGATTAAATTCATGCTAAGGTATTGTGGGAAGCTGAAAATGAATTGGCAATTCCACTTAGTATAATATTTTGTACACCAGTTTCACAAAATGAAATTCCAACAGATCAGAAAAGGGCAAGTGTAGTTCCTATTTTCAAGAAAGGAGAAAGAGGGAAAGTTAAAAACTATAGGTCAGTAAGCCTCACATCCCTAGTCTGCAAGGTACTCAAATCAATTATCAAGGATATAATAGTTAGTTTTCTGGAAGGAAACAGATTGATTCAAGATACTCAACATGGGTTTAGAAAAGGGCGATCGTGTCTCACAAATCTCTTGGACTTTTTGAATATCGCCACAGAACAATTTGATCATGGAAAGCAGGTTGATGTAGCATATCTTAACTTTAGTAAGGCCTTTGACAAGGTACCCCATAAACAGTTAATGACGTAGCTTCAGGTCCATGGTATTGCAGGTAGCATCCTAAAATGGATAGAGTTGTGGATTTCAGATAGACAGCAGAGAGTGATGCTAAATGGTACAAAGTTATCATGGCAAAATGTTCTCAGTGGAGTCCCCCAGGGGTCAGTACTGGGACCACTATTGTTCATTATATTTGTAAATAACATTGAAAGTGGCCTAAGCAGTAGGGTTTGAAATTTGCGGATGATTTGAAGGTCTTTAGGGAAATAATAGGACACAATGAGCAGGTCTCGTTGCAGAATGACTTAGACAAACTTGTGAAGTGGTCCCAAAAAAAGAAAATTTAATTTAATTTTGATAAGCGCAAAATCATGCATGTGGGTAGGCATCATATGAGGGCTCCATACTTGATGGGTGGCCAACTACTATCTGTGACTCAGGAAGAGAAGGACTTAGGTGTTATTTTTAACACAAAATTGGGGGCATCAGAACAGACCAAAGAAGCCAGTAAGAAGGCACTAAGAATACTTGGGGCAATAAATAGGAATGTATCATACAAAAGTGAGGAAGTCATCAGGAAGCTTTACTGTGCATATGTCAGGCCACATTTGGAATAGTGTCCAAGCTTGGTCCCCTAGCTATGAAAAAGATTGTTGGCTTTTAGAGAGAGTACAAAAGAGGGCAACAAAAATGGTTAATGGCATAAGCAACCTGGCATATGAGGAAAGATTGAAGAAATTGAATATGTTTTCACTTAGATATAGAAGGCTGAGAAGAGATCTCATCAAGGTCTTTAAATTTGTTCATGGTCAGGAAAAAGATATCTCAGGGAAATGTTTGAATTTAACAGAAATGATGCAATTAGAGGTCATCCATTCAAAATTAAAGTTAATCACAGCAGGGCAAGGTTAAGACAGCCTTTCTTCACCAACAGGGTAGTAGAACACTGGAACCAGCTGCCAGAAACCATTGTCAGTAGTAGCACACTGAACATCTTTAAAAACAGCACAGACAATCATAAGAATAGAGGGCTTGCTTTTCGGTATTTCAGGGAGGGCTGATCGATGGATTTGGTGGGCAACTGGTTCAGTGCCCAGAGTGCAACCAAGAAGGGCCCTTGTGGCTCATAGTTGCACTGATCCTGTCATGCCTTTATGTCTTTATGTTTGGTGGGCTGGCACCAGTGATAAATCATTCACAAAATAGCGTGGAATATACCACTTAATGAACACTCAATTGACATCCTTCCCAAATAAGTATCCACATCATGCTTCTTGATGTGTGTTTGTGAAGTCTTCATGCTTTTTTTCTTCTAACTATCACATTTACAAATATCGGGGACGAGTGGTCTAGGGGTAAAATGCTCGTCTCACAATCGAAAGGTTGTGGGTTCCAGTCTCACCTGTCGCTACTCTTCGCCCGCGACCAATCGGCGTGTGAGATCGGTCCAATCGACGGAGAGATTTACAAATATCATACTTTTGCTCACCATAACTGATCCAGGAGCATGGTAATGAACATCCCCTTACCTACCACACTTCTTGGCGCTAAATGACCGATGCAGTCGATGCACCCTAAATCCCAAATAACTAACTAACCTACCACATTTCCATGTGAAGGGATTACCTATGATGCGCTATGTTATGCAATAACAGTTCATAGCATGGGTGTATGTAGCATTTTCGTTGATATCAATATCCTCAAATTAGGTTCCTTTCTATACATGCAAAATGGGAGCAGTCGTATGTACACAGTTATCTCAAAACTGGTTTTGCAGGACAAAGGTAGCAAGATTTTATATATCATTATTTCCATTGTGATTTTGACATCATGCCATAGTCATATTGACATCTCACTCGTAATGATAAATCATTATTTTAAGACTGGCTAGCACTGCTCCCTTGGGTGTGAAAAGCATAATTTTGTTTAATGAAGCACAACATTGTTATCTAATTGTACCCCTGAATTGTGGTCTTAATCTGAAGAGGTTTTGGTTTTCCAGGGTTTGGTAGGTGGTAGCTACTTTGTCATGTCATCAGCCTACAATATATTTACTGTGATAGATTGCTTTCCTGCATGCCTTCTGGGGGACGAGTGGTCTAGGGGTAAGATGCTCGTCTCACAATCGAAAGGTTGTGGGTTCGAGTCTCACCTGTCGCTACTCTTCGCCCGCGACCAATCGGCGTGAGAGATTGGCGACGCTACATGACTCAACGGTCGACGTGTCGTAAAAACCAATAACCTGCATGCCTTCTGCCTTGTCTTGCAATGTACACACTTGTGTCTGTATTTTCAGGGCAAGTCATGTCTCAGAATTTCTGGCTGTCAGATAGTATCTATACTGGCTTTGTATTAAAGCTTGATATACTCTACCACTTCCAGAATGAGCTTAGCATGGACAAAATCCAATGTTGAGAGCTAGCATAGCTAAGTACCAGTGCATATTAAAAAGTTGGAAATGAGTTTTAAAAATTACAGATGAGGAAAAGCATTCAAAAGATAAAAAGTGCAGACTGTGGTGTTGTTATGGCTGAAAGCTAATGAAATTCCTATCTGAGGAAAGCATGCGAAAATAGGTTTAAAAATGTATGATTTGTTGCATGCCAAAAAAAAAATAGGTTGCTCCTGTTTTTTTTTGCATCCAGAGGATTATCCTCTCCATAAAATTATCCTCGCTTTTAGGCTGAATGGTGCTGTTGATGGTCTATGGTCTGTGATAAATTGCGCAATATTGACTAGGAAGTGCAAACTGAGGTTCTGATGTCACAGGCTTGAAGAAAGACATCAGGCAGTTTTACAGCAACTTTTTGCTCCTGGGTCATGTGGGTTCAGGAACAAGATAGAGCATGGATACCTGGCATAATGATGGACATAAAATTAGAAGAGATCACTTGGGCGCTAAATGACCAATGCAGTCGATGCGCCCTAAAACCCAAATAACTAACTAGAAGAGATCACTAATTCTGATTCTCAAATCATTTTTGATAACAAAGTGGTCTGATGCTGTTGAGATAAGTGGAAAGAAAACAAATCCCTCTCCCTCCCAAAAAGGGAAATAAATTCAAGCAATTTTTTTGTCTTAAGAATTTTCAAACCTGCAGAAAGCCTAACTCAGCCTAACTTAACCTATTCTAACCTGCTTTTGAAGGAAAACAATTTCCAATTTTTCCTGAGAAATTTCCAAAAAATCTCAATTTTCAATTAGAAACCTAACTGAACACTGCATAGCTAAACATGACCACTTTGGTTCCTTTTTGGAGGTAAAGTGTGGAAAACTGGTCTTGTCACTTTAACAGGGTGTGTATATTTGTGCAGCTAGGCCTCAGGATGTAAATCAAATAATTTCTTCCTAGAGAGTTTGTGATAAACAATGGAAATTGAACCATATTCAGCTGATTCCTAGCGTCAAAATAGGCCCAACTACCGATTTTGATGGCTATATTCCCCAGGAATTGGATGGCATATCAATGCAAAATTGTTTTTGCATCCTGACCTCCATGCACAAAATTGCTAAATTCAACACGCTGAACCCTAAAGCAAGATAATACCAAAAATTGTAGAAGCAAGCTTCTGAATGCCATTAAGTCAAAGGTATCATTCAGTCTCATGGAAATATGTAGTTCTCAGTTTGCAATAATTCCCTAGCCACACTTTATCAATGCCAGCAAATTGTTATCTATGGCTTTTTGCATAGTTACAACTGGAAACATTTCACATACCTCAATGAGATGGTTCTGGTTGTGGGTCACTGGTGTCCTCATCACTGGAGTCATCAGTGAATGGCAGACCCAGACAATGGGTGAGCATGGTGTCAGATTGGTTTGTGCAGGTTGGATGCTTCAAAGAAGAAGTTGTGCATCTCTCAGCCATCACATTCTTTCAGATTTCCAGAATATCAAATATATACATATATATATATATATATATATATATATATATATATATATATATATATATGTATATATATATTATATATATATATATATATGTATATATATATATATATATATATATATATATATATATATATATATATATATATATATATATATATATAACATGATCAACAGACATCAAACCAAACCTAACCTAACAATACATTGTAAACAACCAGAATATGCTGTTTATTCTAAGTACCGCAAGATGGCACCAGTGGCACTGTGAGCCGACGTGGTCGAGCCATTGCTGATTGATTGGAAGATCATTGCCGGAAGTGTCGTAGCGTGTCCCACTTAAAAAAAGTGCCCTAAGTACGTTCGCCCCAGGCTATTCCCGTTATATGATGAAAGTTGCCCAAGGTATTCAATTTTTGTGAATTTTGGTCGGCAAACTTTCCGGTCATATCCTCACACCCCATCTCGAGGGGGGGGGTGATACAACCCCCTCTCTAATCTCCAAACTAAGCGTAGCACGAAAGCGAAAGAGGTGTCATCAGAAAGCGCTCGACGAGTAGGGTCAGACACCACCCCCAAAGTTGTATCCACCCAAAAAAGTGATGTGACTAGGGGCCTAGGTTTTCAAGACTTTCATCATGCTTTTGGCTCTGGGGAGTTCATTTTGGGGGAGATTTGAAGAAAAAAAATGTATTTGGAATCAGGAAAGGAAGGCGAAATCGACCATGGTCATATAATTTTGCTCACCCAAAAATCAAAATTATATTTGTATTTTTGAAATTTTGAAATTTTGAGTTTTCAATTGTCTTTACTATTTCTTTTTATAATGGGTGAGCGGACCGAAAAACGTTCGAAGTAAGCGTTAAAAAAATGCTTACTTTAGCCAGAATCTTCGATTTGAGCGCTATGGGGCAAATATGCAAAATTAATAAGTAATCAAAAACTGGAAAAAAAATCCTCGTGTGTTTTGTTTCGTCCCTAAAGATAAGCAAACGCTGAAAGTTTCATTACAATATCTGTATCCGTTAAAGCGTGACGGCTGGTTGAACTTTTCCCGGAGGTGACCTCACTTGACCTTGACTAATTCATTTTCCCTAGATGACCTGACCTCAAAATTTTGAAACAACATGTCAAATTGATGTGGGAAAAGGTATGCCAAATGTCGGTACGCTGCCACGCGCCGTTCGTTCACAATCCGCGGAAAACCTCAGGGGGCGCCTATCAACCGCCCCCCCCCCTCCTCCGCTAAGGTTTTCAGCGGATAGCGAAAGAACAGCGCGCGGCAGCGCGCCGAAATTTAGCATACCTTTCCCATATCAATTTGTCATGTGTCAAAATTTTGAGGTCAGGTCATCTAGGGTCAACGAGTTCAAGGTCAAGTGACGTCACCTCCAGAAAAGTTCAACCAGTCGTGACGCTTTAACGGATAAAGATATTTTAATGAAACTTTCAGCGTTCGCTTATCCTTAGGGACAAAACAAAACGCACCAGAAAATTTTTGTATATTTTCTTTTTTTGATTACTTATTAGTATTGCATATCTGTCAATTAGAGCTAAAATCGAAGATTCTGGCTAAGGTAAGCGTTTTTTTAGGAAAGTAAATTGACTTCGAACAACGTTTTCGGTCCATTCTACTCATTAGATTAAAAAATTAAAGAAAATTTTAAACTCAATTTTCTAATTTCAAAAAAATAACATTTTAATATTTGTGTGGACAAAAATGTTATGGTCATGGTCGATTTCGCCCTCCTTTCCTGATTCCATTTTTTTTCTTCAAATCTCACCCAAAATGAACTCCCAGAAACAAAAACATGCGAGTCGTGAAATCCTAGGCCCCCAAGTGACGTCACTTTTGGGGGGATAACAATTTGGGGGTGATCACTGACCCTACCAGTCGAGCGCCTTCCCATGACACCTATATCGTTTTCGTGCGACGCTTAGTTTGGAGATTATAGGGTGGGGGGTATCAATCCCCACCCCCACCTCGAGACGGGGTGTGAGGATATGACCAAAAAAACGGGGAGGGTTAATTCCCGAGCAGCAGATGAAGTTATCGCCTGAAAGTCCCTTCTAATACGTTGGTTTGCTATTGAAGCAAATTTGAAAATCTAACGATAACCTTGTCATCTGCTGGTAAAAATTGTAGCAGTGTTCGGTCACTTACGTATGATTCACGGATAATATTCCGAATATTGCATGACCTGACATGGATTAAGGTGACTTGTGTCCACAATTTGGTAGATTATGATAACAACAAAACCTATATAGCCCTCCCTGGTTTATATTTACCTTTTTGCGTTCATGGTGGTAACAATCAGGTAGAAAGCAAGCGTAAAGTTGGCCTTGATGGATAGGGAGGAATTGAAATAGTGCAAAATAGCAATATTCATAATAAAGTGTTTTTTCCCCTATTTCCATTTTTCATGTCAATGAAGCCCAACTATATTCTTTATTTCTACCTAATTTTCACCAGCATGTACCTGAATTAGGTTGTAGATGTGTTTCCAGTGATATGCTATTTTCACCAAAATGTCTGAATGTGCATACTTGTTTGGAAATGCTCCTGCTCACATGGGCACCGGAGGGGCGCTACCTTCCATGGGGGAGCACACTGTTCCCCTTGTATCCGCCCCCGTGTCTTAGCGAAGGAATTGCGATATGACCGAAACAAACACAATAGTTTATACGGCTCCAAAGCGTGACGGTCGGGTCGGATCAGGTCAGGTCGCTCATATTATCTTTTGTCGTGCATACACGCCAGCAGACTGGCCCGCGTTTCACCCTGAATCGGAATAAAACAAGATTGTCATGGATTATAGGAACTGTTGCGCAGCAGTTTGCTGGCCAGTTTCTCTAGCCGCTTGATCACTGCGCGGTTCGCTACCCACGCTCGCCTGGGGACTGGGAGATGCATTCTGCCCTCTCCAAATATATCGGATCGGACTAATCGACATATATTTAGTTAGTAATTTGGGCTTTAGGGCTCGTCGACCAGATATGATTATTCGCTAATGACAGATGGAAAGTATTCCAACTCTAATGGAAAACCCTGGCCTTCCTGGTCCTATGGCACACCTGGATATCGATGTCATCCTACCTATGGCGTCACAGGTGGCGTCACATATCTAAGGTAATATAAAGTTAGTAAGTTCCAAAGCTACGCCACGAAAATTGTGCCTGACAGCCCGACATTACCTCACCTGGCTCTATATTTGACCAGTTGCCCTTTGGCATCAAACGAACATATTTCTGGGACCGGAGATGTGTGATGCATATTTATATCTTTCGCGACGTTGGCTGTGATAAAGCCGTACAATTCTTGTTCATTACATTAATTACCCAATTCACAATTATCAGCATTTTATATTGCATGCATATTAATAACGTTTTCAGATTGAGGGTTCAGTGTTGGTCTCATCATATTTGGCGCAGTGTGCGGTGTTGTGCTATTGCGTTTGATGTATGCTGCCATTCCACGATTGACCTTTTGAACTCTTGCATTTCCAGATCACCTACATGTGCATTATCGATACACAAAGGAAACAAACATGAGCCTTCAGAAGGGCAACACTTCCAGGACACGAGCCCAGAAACATAAAAATGCGTCTGTTTTTAACAACAGTATGCACGATACATCTAGAAGAACTAAGGTGTTGAACTCGATGGAAGTGCACGGGGTGTGTCAGAGATGCAAGGACGTCATCGAGTGGAAAATTAAGTACAAAAAGTACAAGCCTCTCACAGCGCCGAAAACTTGCAACAAATGCCATCAGAAAGCGATCACTGGAGCGTACAGGACCATCTGCAAGAACTGCGCTTCTTCGCTGAAAGTCTGCGAAAAATGCGGGGAATCGAAGGGTATCATTGTCAAAACGATACTATCTCCTGAGGAGCGAATGAAATTGGACGCTGATTTTGAGAAGGAGCTCCGGTGTCTGCCGGAGCGAAAGCGAAGGCGCCTGCTGAGATATATGGCGAAAGCGAGAAGCGACCCGGCATTTGATCCGACCAAGTTTTCTGAACATATGAAGGATAGGATAAGCAAGGCGAAGGAGAGCATGGATGATGGTTTATCGGAAGACTGTGAAGATCTGAACGTGGATCAGAATAGTGATGATGATGATGTTAGCGAATAAATGTCGCGATGTCGGTGAGCGTATGATATGTTTTGCTATTACTCTCAGTAACCAGCATCATTTCATTGTACGATATATTTTATCGCAACTTACTTCGATGCATCACATGGGAAAGCATGTAACACTTTGCTGGATCCCAGCACATGTCGGAATACGTGGTAACGAGCTGGCCGATCAGGCTGCAAAGCGTGCAGCACAAGCGCCAAGTAGACGCGTGCTCCCACTTCCAGCCAGTGACCACTACCCAACAGTGATAAATTATTCGTGAAATAGGGTGGAATATACCACTTTCTGAACACTGAATTGACATCCCTCCCAACTGAGTATCGACATCGTGCTTCGTGATGAGTCGTTGTGAGGTCTTCATACCTAATTTCTAACAGTACCTTGTTGATAAATATCATGTTGATGCTGTTGCATGCTGGATATCATGTTAGTGCAGATTGTGATGCACGAAAATCTCTTAGCACAAATCCAGGCTTACCTATGATGTGGTCTGTTGTACAATATCAATTGATAATTATAGGTATTTTGTATCATTATCACTAAAATAGTTACCCTAAATTAAGTATCTTGAAACAAAGGAAAAAGGTGCATGTAGGCGTATGCTGTTGGATCAAAATTGTGTTTGAAGAACTTATAACTTATGTTAAGGGACATCATTTCCATGGCGAATTTCGACATTGTACTGTACTCGTTTCGACATCTCACACCTAACGAAAAACCATTATTTTAACACTGCTACCCAATCATCTCATCATTTATTCTTAGACAGTGGCAGGGCAGATGGGATCAAGTGGAATTCAACAAATTAAAGCAAATCAAACCACACCTAGCGCTGTGGCCCTCGTCCTTCAGCCAAACGAGAAGGGACGAGGTGGCCATCTGTCGACTCAGAATTGGACACACCCTAGCCACTCATAGGTAATTATTGTGCGGGGAAGAAAGGCCGAAATGTGTGAGGTGTAATGCCGCGCTGACTGTGTACCATGTGCTGGTGGCGTGCGCAGCATATACGGAAGAACGTAGGCGTCACTTCGGATATGATGCTAATACTCTGAAGTTGGACGACTTGTTGGGAAATGATTCCCGATTTATACAAAACAGGGCAGTTTTGTGCTTCCTTGCAGAGATAGGATTTGAAGTGATATACACACCTTCCTGGCTTATAATTTGCTTCCCCAGGTATGTTCTATTAAGCGCTCTTATATGTGACAATCTGATGTGTGATTAAGCAAGCTTGTTATGGGTGCAATATAACCCACTGGGGTTGCCGCACCCTAAAACCCAAATAATCATCAGACTATTTTCGTAGATGTAATATCAATATTTGTTTGGGTGATTGTGTAAATATCCTATTCTGGACGTGAATGGCAGTGTAATGATCCGCTGCTGTGTGCAACATGGTGCCTGGATGCGACTGATACCGACTGCAGAAACGTCGAGCTTAAAGCCGGGTAGTCAAAGTGTGATGTGACCTGTTGGTCAACTGGCCTGACTGGCTGTCGGGCGGAAGCGATGACGAGATCGACAGTTGGGATCCACGGGTCTCCGAACCCGTTCTCGGCGGACACACACGATCACCACCGTGAGGACTGACAGGTTGTGTTTCGGTGGTAATGTGCCCGATGGGCAAACCTGTACTACTGTACTGCACTTTTGGCCGGTTCAGATGTAAACTTAAGGCTGGGCTATCGATTTGCCCCTCTGGAGAAGTTAAAGCGGTCACCACAGCGTGCTACTGCTCACATCAGTGCACTATACTGGTGTGTCACTGTTCACATCAGTGCACTATACTGGTGTGTCACTGTTCACATCAGTGCACTATACTGGTGTGTCACTGTTCACATCTGCTCGCGATCCTGATGTGTCACTGCTTGCACTAATGCACAGTCCCCGTGCGTCGTGGATCATCCAGTCGATACCATGCCGACTGAGTAAAGGGTTACTGTTTTTCTGACCAGCGTATATGTCAAGTACAGATATTAACTAAATCCGTCATCGTCGAGAATACAATAGTGCGAATATAACAAATTGAAATAGGATAATAATTAAGGGAATATGAGCATATTCACCTATTGCCACGTGAGCCACCACATGCAAATATTTAGTCGATAATTTTGACGCTGATGAATTGTTGGAAGAGTCGCTGCGATCGACAGCTCTGGTGGACTAGCTAAAGACTCATTTGGTCCGTGGTTCCTAGAGAGCATGGCTTGCTAGGAAGAACTACTTCCCTTTTCTGTTTACGTTTCCAGGGTCGCTCTGCATAGTAGCGTTGCAAAGGGACAACCGCCCCCTGGGACAACCGCTCCAGGCGACCACCTGGACGTATCTGGACCCTTGACGAGAATTGTGTGACTCCAGCGTGACTCTCGGGGGGCCCGGGCATGATTTTCGAGCCTCCTGGCGGCTTTTTGGAGCTCTGCTATTCACTGCAGGCCCTTAGGATCCCATCATGTCTCAGGGGGCCCCGAGTTGTTACTGGTCCCCAGCGGACAAAGCTAAATTTCGGAACGCTGGTATGTGGCGACTAGCACGACGGGGGACCTTAGCACCCCCACCCCCCTGGCTGCGCTACTGTATGCTGGCGTTGGAAAGAAAGAAAGGTTGTGTCCAATACTATTTTCGATTATATCTACACTTAGTCTAGTAATGTTCGGGTGTTCCGTGGATAGATATGTGAATCGCTATAGGAAGTTTCATGCCTTGCTCTGTGGAAGGTATACGTGCTGCGATAATGTTTCAACTTGGGAAAACTAATCGCAAATGCGAGGGACGATTGGCTTGGGGTCCAGCTCCTTTTTGCCGGGGCACACCACCCATATACGAGAGAATCTAGGGCCCGTTGCCCTCACGCGTGACCTTTGCTAGGATGATTTCACCCTGTAAATTTGCACGATGTACAGATGTCGTTTTTGCAGACCATGTTTCTCGTCAATGTTTCGAGATGGTTTAGCTGAGCCGAATATGAAGAGATGATGTGACTAAACTGATCAACAGGGGTGCTGTTTTGTATACTTTTGAATGGGCAAATGCCCCCTCATTGTAAGCTTTGACGCCCTCCCCTCCAGAATTTCAACTTCTAGCATGTGACCCTATGGGGGTCCCCCCCCCCCCGAATCCATTTAGGCCTGCCTATTGCCTTCATGTATTTTGCCCCATCCCCATGAATTTTCAGAATTAACACTCGCGCTCATAAATAGCATTCATTTCCAGTGTCTCCGTGGAATTTTATAGGTTCTAATATGAGAGTGCTTTAGAAATAATTTTCTTAGTAAGCTGACTAAATGTCATCACGTCACTTCATCCTTCCACCAAGTTTTCCGAGGTGTGATCGGTAAGAAGCAGGAAATTTTCCCATGCGATCGTTGCCACTTAAGTGGATAAACGAACATATCTGTCGTTCTGTCCATGATGGGTTATCATGTAAAGACAATGGCTTATCACAAAATGAGCTGCCTTTTTGTTGGAGTTGCATGGCTGTGGCGGTGTGCGGTTTAATTTACTAACTTGATTGTTGTGCTTCTTGAGGGTAGCGATTTAAAATGTATGGACCTGTAACGGTGATGAGGTAGGTCCGTGAAGAAGTGGGATGAGATACCGACATTTAAGTTATTTTGCTCACCGGAATGTGTGACATGCCAAATAAATGTACCTTTTATACCTAATCCCATTCTATATTACCATTTATATCCCTATTTCCTTATTTATCCCTATTTGTGCTCCGACTTCACAGTAGGTACTTACCAAGCAATGAAGGATGTCCGCTAAAACCTTTTCCCCAGCGTAGGGGCGAAGTGCCCTTTTTGACATGCATAATTTTGCAATTCGTATTAAAATAGTGTGATATACAACCCTACAAGTGAGCATGGGTGTAGCCATGGTCTCGAAATTGGGGGTGGGGGACAAACCAGGGACGCGGCAAGCTTGGGCAAGATAGAGAGGTAGCCCCCCCCCTCCACAAGGAAATCCTTGGATTTCAGCCACTTCTTTTTCATGGCTGGTTTTGAGATTTGCAATTGTTAAAATGATATTTTGCGGACAAAATGGGTAAATTTGCAGTATAATTTTTTTTATTCTTGGAGTTTTTCTTCAGGATGCCATGTTTATGAAGGTAACTAAGACGATAGGACCACTTCTTTTCTGTCCAAATGAAGTTTTTTTGGGGGGGATTTGGAAAAAAATTAACTTAAAAACTTAAACTAACGTAACTTAACCAAATCTAACCCATCTGTTTCCTTTATGGAGGCAAATGCGTGTAAAATCTTTTATCGTACCACCTTAACACTCGCACGTCCGGCGGTCCGCGCCAACTTCGCATGTCCGGGGGTAGATGTCTGCCCCCTAAGATCTCGAGAACTATGCTAGGTAGCGACCAACGGAAAACGGCTTTGGATAGCTGGTGACAATCTCTATCGAAAGTATTTCGGTCATTTTCTCGCTCAGGTCAATATTTAGGTCACTGGGTCATCATATGTCAAATTCGGCCAGATCGGGTGGGACCCTCAGATATTGGCACATATCTCAGGACCTGTAACAGATAGAAACAAACTGCAAATGCCATTCGACAGCCCTTGAAATGTCCTATCGACATACGCTGTGTAATTTAAGGTCAGGTCAACAGATGGGTCACCGAAACAATGACCTCAGGTCAAGGTCATGGGGTAGAGTAGGGAGGTCATGTAATATATCAATCGACACGTCTTGGCGATACAAGCACAATGACGGTAATTTCAGCCTTCTAGCTCAATGCATTGCGATATAATGCGCAGAAATGTGCTAGTGATTTCAGGTGACCTCAGCTGACCTTGGTGGGGCCACTGAGCAAAAATGTCAGCGATAGCATTGCGAATAGCTTCCAACTACACGCCATAACGGTTGGAGGTCATTCCGAGAGCAAATTGTAACCAGGAAACATTTGTATATTTTTCCACAGGCCTATAATGGGTATGCCATGGCCACGACCTGACCTCAGGTCAACGCTACGAAAAAACCGTGAGATACATATTATAGACCCTGATAAGATCATGACGTGATATAAGTTTGAAATAAATCGCCGTACTATTGTGGGAGTGATGCCACCTAGAACTCGGAGGGACGTTAGGTCACTTCGCCTGCCCTGGTGACCTGACTTGAGATGACCCAGGGTAAAAACTTCCTGAGGATATGCGGAAAAGACCAATGAGCAGCCATGCGAGGTTTGGCCTTGCTAACCCGATTAGTATAGCGGCAAAGTAGGAAAAACCGCAGGGGGGGGCAGATATCTGCCCCCCCCGGACGTGCGCGGGTTAAAGGAAAATAATACCGAAAGGTTTCCAAAAAATTGTTACAAAGATTTCCCCCCCCCAAAAAAAAAGTTTTCTTCAAAAACAGCTTAGGTTAGCCTAGGTTAGGTTTCTTTTGTTAATTTTGAGAATTTCCAGAAAATAAATTGCTTGACATTTGTCTAATTTTATTATTTGAAATTTGTGTTCTCAAAAGGTAGGTTGGACTAGGTTAGGTTAGATTATGTTGCATTTATATTTTATTTTTTAAACATTTCTTTTTGTGGAATGTTACCCAGTTCAAAGCACCTTTTTTGGCATTATTTTTCTCACAACCTGAAAAGTAAGCATTTGCACAGAAAATAAGTGGTCCCATCATCTAAGTCACCTTCATAAACATGGTATCCAAAGAAAAAAAAACCTTATACTGCAAATTTACCACCAAATGTTTGGCCAAAATTAGCAATTTCCACTCCTTATCACTGCCTATACACATCTAGCTGTATGTCGTACGTGCTGGGCCCAATTTCACAATCACCTTAGAGCTATGCTACATGTAAATATGCTAAACGTTGCCCTCTTGTAGCCCTTGTAGCAGAAAAAAAAATTATATTGGACAATGGTTTATTGTAGTAAATATGGGCATACAATAACCGTGCACATGCTCTCCTATCACGGGGACACATTTCGATGCAATAAAGGCGGATACCGGGTGTGGCACTGAGGACACGTGCCCCCCACGTGGAAGGTGGTGACCCTCAGGCCGGGAAAAGGCGCCCCTCTGAAAAGGTACCAGTGTTATCGAATTTTTCAGCCAGAGGCGCCGCTATGAATGAAAAAGGCACCCCCTTGGAAGGAAAGCCGCCCCTTCGGGAAGGGCCGAGTGCATCCTGCCCCAGTGTTAAAATAATGGTTTTTCGTTAGGTGTGAGATGTCGAAACGAGCACAGTAGGATGTCAAAATTTGCCATGTAATTGGTGTCATTTAAAATGCTTTTAATGCCTTTGAGACGGAAATTTGATCCAATGACATACTTAGGACTGTACCTTTATCATTTGTTTTCAGATTCATAATTTAGGAAGAGCCATAATTGAGATAGTGGGAAAACACCTATGCTATGAACTGGTAATGTAGCCATATCACATTATAGGTAATCCCTTTACCTGAAATTGAGTTGCGAAATGTTCCCGTACCGTCCCTTATCGAGAGCATGATCATGATACTTATAGGTGAGATACTGTGAGAAAAAGACACAAAGACTTGATAAGTACTCATCAAGAAGAAGGATGTCGATACTTCTTGGGGAAGGATGTCAATTCATTGTTCAGAAAGTGGTATATTCCACCTTATTTCACGAATAATTTATCACTGTCCTGCCCCCTCGAATGTTGCAGCCAGAGGTGCCCCTCCAGCTGGAGGGACACCTCCCATCCGACCGCCATCCTGTGTTTCGACGATACCCCAAACTTGCGGACTTATTGTAATTAAGTCTTGTGACTGCTTTGCAAATTGATGAGGACATCTCACATGGGGCGGGGATGGCCGAGTGGTTCAGGTGTTGAGCTCTGGGTACCAAATGTTCCGGGTTCAACACTCGCACCACTCGGGACATTCCCAATCCTGTGGCCCACCGGCGAAACAGTGTGGGCTTCGCCATTACCCGTGGTCGAGCATAAAGTGCGTCGTAAGCCACCCAATCAACAAACAAGAGGACATGTCGCAAAACAAATTTTTAATCCGTTGGTAAATATAGGAACAGCGTGGGTGCAGAGTCCACCGACCGGCCGCACGGCCGCCTAACGTTCGGGTCACAAAGGTTTCGTCGGTGTGCGTTCTGGCCGACCTCAATTTCATTTGACCTTGGGGGCATTGACCTATGGCCATCAAATGTATACAGCAACGAGTTCACAACAACCGTAATCTTCGCTCCAAAGTTCGTGCTTCTAGCTTCATTAACTTCCGAGATCTTAGGAAAGGGGGGAGGGGGACGAATCCGCCCTCCGATGCGCGTTATGTGAGAGCCCTTCGGTGCGAGTGTTAACAAATGCGGAAAAGGAAGGCATTCGCGGAAGCATACATAACTGGCAGGTAGCGTCGCCACGAAATTCTTCCAGATGGAGGGGGCAATGTTGAAAGGGGGCCTCCTACTCCCCGAAAAGGTCCTCCACTGTGTTAGGGCCTCCTATTGTTTTTGTTTAATGCTCTTACTATGGTTCCAGAATGGGAAACATGATTTCATATTGATGTCTTGTTTGTTCTTGGCATGGTACATCATTTACGCAAAACGCAATAGCATTTTTTTTTTCGCTGAGAACTGCCATACCAGGACATAAATAAGTAATATTCGGATAAATACCTAAGTGCCAAAACAAACCAATGTCTTAACCCGCGCCGTCTCGCGGGGAGGGGTTGATATGCGCGCCCCAACCCTAAGGTTTTCCGTGGATAGTGAAAGAACGGCGCGCGGCAGCGCGCCGAAATTTGCCATACCTTTTTCCACATCAATTTGGCATGTTGTGTCAAAACTTTGAGGTCAGGTCATCTAGGGTCAACGAGTTAGTCAAGGTCAAGTGAGGTCAACTCCAGAAAAGTTCAACCAGTCGTCACGCTTTAACGGATAAATATATTTTAATGAAACTTTCAGCGTTTGCTTATCGTTAGGGACGAAACAAAACGCACCGGAGGATTTTTTAATAATTTTTCCGCTTTAATTACTTATTAGTTTTGCATATTTGCCCATTAAGGCTAAAATAGAAGATTCTGGCTAACATAAGCATTTTTATGAGAGCAAGTAAACTTCGAACAACGTTTTTCAGTCCGCTCTACGCATTAGAAAAATAAAAATTAAAGAAAACTGAAAACTCAAAATGTTGAAACTTCAAAAAATAACATTTTGGTTTTTGTGCGGGAAAATTTTTTAGGGCCATGGCGATTTCGCTTTCCTCTTCTGATTCCAAATTTTTTGTTTTTAAATCTCCCCAAATGAACTCCCAGAGCCAAAAACATGATGTAAGTCGTGAAAACCTAGCCCCCCCCCCTAGTGACGTCACTTTTGGGGATACAATTTTGGGATTGGTGCCTGGTCCTACTCGTCGAGAGCTTTCCGATGACACCTCTCGCTTTCGTGCGACGCTTAGTTTTGATATTAGAAGGGAGGTATGTATCACCCCCCGAGACGGGTGTCAGGATATAACCGGACAGACGGGGAGGGTTAATGCTTTCTCGACCAGAATAATCTTCCCGCTGGCCTCTAGATTGCAGCGAGCTCGCGGGGCTGGTGCTAAGCATATCTTAAAGATATCTCCCATTGATGAACCCACTTTATGTCCACCAAGTCTAACTGAATATAGCTAGATTCATCACTACTGTTAGTCATTCCCACCAGCTTGATGTCATAAGCAAGCTTAAACGATCATCTCTCAGTCCAAGGACGACAATTTCGCGAAGGTGACAATGAGAAATGGATTGAATTGGTTTTCTGATCGCCATCTTAGGATTTTTTATTTTGCTTTGTAACATTTGGTGCTGGCTGCAAGGCACCTGGCACACAAGCTAAAGTAATAAATCATCAGCGAATATATTCACGGCAAGAACAAGCATTGAACAACGGTGCATAAATGACAATGCAACAATAAATCAATGGCAATGCATAAATAATGCAAAACCTTCAAATTCCACGCCGTCACGCCCATGGTTTTCGCTGTGCTCCGTTTTATAAATGACGTTGTTGAGAAGGTATTGAAGTTGGGAAGCTCTAATCATGCAGGCTGTAATCACAGAAGACAAGTTTGAAGAAATTAAATGCATTGAAAAACATCATTCCTCCCATTTTATATGGGCATCGGTGTTATTTTGTATGCTTGTGAAGGGGAATTTTCCCCCTCAATGCTGGCTTTGCCCCATGAGCGTATGTTTCTGAAAATTATTGCGGGACCAGTGTCGTACTTATATTTGCGTTAAGGGAAGGGGCAAACGTATTTGGAGGGGGTCCACCTACCCTATTAAAAAGATTCTTCATATTTCGACCACTATTTTGCCAAAGGGGAACTTTTTAATTAAAATTAAAAGTGACCAACTGAATTGTCCTGTGGAGGGGCCTAATCTACCACTATCGTTTCTGATTCGTCGGATTTCAACCCTAACACCTCCACCCTGTTCCAAGGTTTTCTTTTGGTATCCCTTGATAAGTCACCTCACACTGGTGAAATTAGACCTATACAAATCACTTTAAAATGGAAAATTTCCAAATTTCACACATTCCAGTTCATAGCGCACGGTCGCCCCGATGCCAACGTTCATGCACAATAATTGTGCATTGCACATTTCATGTGCATTGCACATGCACACCCATCTTGCGCATTCGGCGCATTCGCCACACTTCGTGCGATGCTACGGTTTCTGCTAGGCTTCCTACGTTTTGCTAATTGGTGCCACATGATATAGACTTGCGCCATATGTGACGTAACGGAATGCTTCGTTTGGGCGTTCCCTGCGAAAATTCCATTAATGAAATTCGATCATTAGTTAACTACTTCCCATATTTTATGGTGGTTAAAAATGCGGATACCCGCTGAGCTTTGACGCACCTCATATCTTTGATTAAATATGCTACCAGATTGGCTACCGAACCGAGGCCCTGCCTCAGTGTTATTTTTTGGACCCCTTTCGTCTTTCTTCATCTACGGATGTGTCTTAGGGCTCAAATAAATTTTTGTTAGGGGTCCAACACATTTTCGAAACCCCTGCTCGTTTTAGGTTTTTGTTGCTTTTTTGTGCATCGAGGATATTATTTAGGTGTCGGGGCGTTTTCAAAGATCCGATGTGTTTATCTAGCGCCCGTTCTTTTTGTTCGTTTTGGGACCATGTTGCTTTTTGCGGCCCCAGCCTCTTTTTAGGCCCGTGTGCGCGGTCGTATGGCCCCTGTGTGCCTTGAGAGCTTCCGGTGTATTTTTTTAAGAGCTCCTGGTGTGTTTATTTTGGGCTGCAACGCATGTTTTAAGGCCCTGTCGCTTTTTGCGAAACAGTGCGCTTTGGAAGACCAGTTGCAATTTCGGCCCCCGTTATGCTCTTAGGGCCCCGCTGTGTTTATTTGGAGCTTCTGACGCACATTTGTGGGGCCGAGTACGATTTTCAGGCTTCGGTGCGATTTTTCTGGGTCCCAGCGCGACTTATCGCGCCCAGGCGCGTGGTTCCGGGGACCCAACGCCAGTTTTCTGGGCTCAACGTGATTTTTGTGGATCTCTTCTGAATTTTTGTTTTAAAAAGTCCGAATTCTGGCCAGATTTTTCGAGGACCTGGCACGATGTTTTTGTATCTCACCTCGATTTTTCGAGCTCCGGTATGTTTTTCGGGGCCGTACCATCTGGTGATATGTTCGGTGCTCCAGGGCCATTTTCCTGACCGGGACATATATGTTTTGGGGTCCCTCCTTATTTTGAAGGAATCCGGCTGGATTTTTTTCCGGATACCGATGCGATTTTTTAGCTCACTCTGTGCTTATGTGGGGCCCTAGACGCCAATTTTTGGGAGCCCGATGCTAATTTTTGATTCCCTGACCACATTTTTCGGACTACCGATGGGAATTGTGGGTTCCGAGCGCCATATTTGGTGGGAACGGTTCCAGTTTGCGAGGCACGTTGTACTGAGCTGTGGCCCCAACGCGATCTTGGCGGTTCCTGTCGTATATTTTCGGCACTCGGAGCGAGTTTTCTGGGGCCCGCCGTATTTATTTGGAGCCCCCTGCGTGAATTCTGGTAGACCGACGCGAATTTTGGTGGCCCCAGCGCGAATTTTGGGGGTCCCGGCACGATTCTTGGGAGGTTATCCCTCTTAGGAGAGATGGGGCACTGCCCCTTTGATATGCCACTGCGGCCACCGAGGGAGTTTTTTTTGGTCAGTCGATGGCACCTTTCGGAGTATAAAAGCCCTCTGGGTATTTTGTCGGACCTATTCTTAATTTTCCGGTGCTGGGTTCGATTCGATGGAGTCTCGATGTGAACTTTTTGGACATCGAGTTATATTTCTTTGAAGGTCCTTATGTGATATTGTTGGGTCCCGGTACGATTCTTCGGTCTCCCGGTGCGATTTTTTTCGGTGCCCTGACAAGTTTTTTTGTCGGTGCCCAACGGGTTTTGGGGGGACCTTGACCAGATTTTTGAGGCCGCAGATTGACATTCCGGTTGAGAATTGATTTTGAGGGACAGCTGCAACGTTTGGGGCTTCGATACGACCTTTTGGGCCCCCAGTGTGATTTTCAAGGGCTGCGACGCAACTTTTTTGAGTCCAATGTGTTTTGTGTCCCGACGTCCTTTGCTTGGATCCCTAGCTTGAGATTTAGCGACCTCGACAATTTTTGGGGGTTTACTACGTTTTGGAGGCTTTTGGCGTCATTGTTGGGCCCCAGAGTGATTATCCATGTTCGGATTGTTTTTCGTTTCCCCGGCTTCATTTGTGTTTCAATGAGACTGTTGGGGAACGGTACGACTTGCCCTGCCATAAACGTGATTTTCATGGTCCGGGCGTGACTTTTTGATACCCCAGACTCAGCGGGATTTTCAGGGATCCCGGCCGGATCTTTTGGGACCCATATCGTGATTTTCAAGTACCCCGGTACGATTCCTACCAATTATTAGGGGCTTCTTCTTGCAAATTATAGGCCTCCTCTCGCGTCTTGGGGGTCTCGTCTCATTTCCTGCAGACTCTTTTCCGGTTTTGGATGTCTCCTCGTGTGTCCTACCCTCCTCCATATTCAATGGTCCTCCTCTCCCGTCTTGGAAGGCCTCCTCCTACATCCTGGGGCCCCTTTAACATGGCATGTGGCTTCCTCGCATGTTCCAGGGGCATTCACTGCCAAATTAGCGACCTCCTACCACGCCCCGTGGGCATCCTCCTTTGTCCTGGCAAAGCCTTACACGTCTTGAGGTGATCCTCAATTTTGGAAACCTCACCTCCTTCCATACCTGCTACCACTCCCATCTTAAGGGCCTCCTCTCATTTCCTGGGAACTCCTTCCGGTCTTTGGGGCCTCATTCGGCCCTGGATACCTCCTCCTTCTTGAGGGACTCCTCTCGAGTCCAGCAGGGTCCTCCTTTCCTCTTCTAGAAGCCTTCTTTTTCCAATTAGGAGCCTCCTCTCACGTCTGGGTCCTCCTGCTCTGCGTTTTGATTCGATATTTGCCCATTTTAAGGGTGGCCTCTTATCTCCTGGTGGACTCTTCTCTTCCAGGTGCCTCCTCTTCCAAATCACAAGCAACATTTCCTATCTCAGCTGCCTTGTCATTTCCTGGGGACCTTCTTACCCGTCTTGGAGCCTTCTTTCTC
This sequence comes from Ashinkailepas kermadecensis, assembly GCA_034440615.1. NCBI lineage: Eukaryota > Metazoa > Arthropoda > Thecostraca > Neolepadidae > Ashinkailepas > Ashinkailepas kermadecensis. Next base: position 179,168 of record JAOTOM010004263.1, read on the forward strand.
GCCTGGGAGCCATCTCTTATCGAAAGGCCTTTCTCTCCTATTTTAGGTACCTCCTAATTCATCATGGGGTCTCACTTCCAATCTTGTGCCGTCCTCTGCCGAATTAGGTGCCTCCTGCCACGTTTCTGGATCAGCCTTTTCTATCTTGGTGGAACCTTACCCGTTTTGGGGCCTGCTTTTGTGTCTCCGAAACTTCATCTCATATCCAATGGCTTTCTCTTCCGTCTTAGGGCCTCCTCTCATTTTCTGGGGCCTCCCTTCCCATATTGGGGCCTCCTTTGCAATCCTGGGGGCCTCCGTGCCAATTGTTGGCACTCTCTTGATTTCTGGGGCCTCCTATCCTCTCCTAGGTGACTCCTTTTTCAAATTAGGGGCATCTTCTCACGTCTTGGGGGCCCCTCGCCTCTAATCCTCTTAGCAGGGTGCTTTTGCGTCATGGTTCCAAATCTTCCCTCCTAGGGTCCTCCTCTTCCAAAATATGGGCCTCAACTGGCTGGTCTCAATGGACTCCTCTCATTCCTGCGGAGACCTTACCCATCATGGGGCTCCCTCTTGCGTCCGGAGAAATCTCTCCTATCATTCCTTATTTTCTATTGTAGTGGCCTCCTCTTCCATATTTGGAGGCCTCGTTTTCCAAATTAAGAATACCCTGCCACCGATCGGAAGCCTTCTTGTCTAACCTGGGTGGCTTCTTGCCCGTCTCGGTGGCATCCTTTTCATCCTGGAGGCCTCCTCCCAATATCTGTCCTACGTCTCTTATAGGGACCTGATTATATTTCCCAGGGGCCTCGTTGCCAGTCTTGGGGCTCCTTGACAGCTTGATCTTCTGTCTCGTCGGCCTCCTTGCTCATCTGTTTTCCTGTGCATTTCCAGATAGGGACCTACTCAAATTTCAGGGGGGCAGTCTCGTGGCAGGGGAGCGACTTCCCACGCTGCCCCCTCCCCCCCCCCCACCGGTGGCGACGCTCCTGACTATGGCAAGGGAAACCATGCCGCTTGGCATTATATCTCTGAAACAATGTAAGCGAACGATGGTACGAATAATGTTGCCGGAGGGTAATGGTGGTGCTGGATTTCAGACACGTACATGAACGTGCTCCCGCCTCCGAGAAGTAGGTGCGATCAACACCTCAAGCATAGCTGAGATGAGGCTATACTTGCATCGGAGTATATAACATATAACATTGCGCACGGCGCGCTGTCGCCAGCTCGTCCCCGGCAGAGGCGCTGTCAAGGAGGGGGGGGGGGAGCCCTCCAGCAACCAAAAAATGCACTATATCAAACGAGAACTTTTGAGATTTTCACCACGCAAAACCCTGAGTTTTCGGCGCGCTGAGAGCTTTCTGCTTGATCCCATTTATTTTCGTCCCCCACCCCCAGTTTCTACTTGCTGCGCCACTGGTTAGCGGTAATGGTGGCCACGGCCTCCCAGGACGGGCCATCTGCACCGATGAGCTTCGGCCAACCGGACACCAGACCAAACGTGCGGCGTCTCTGGTTACCCAGCCCACGCACAGTGGGCCAGTAGTCAGATCTAGCGCGACATAATTGGTTCCAATTACTTTTTCGTTCTTTTCAATATGAAGCATGCACCAAACTATTCCAAATTGACCATGGAACATGAATGTGACACTAGGTATTCAGTTAATATACCCAATATCCATGCAAGCATAACATTCCATAATCAGAGACTTGACATGACGGATTGGAAAAAGAATCAAGGCCGTATGGAATCGGCTTGCATTAATACGGGCAAAACGAAAATATTGGAACAGGTTTCTTGTATTGTGCTTTTTTGTGTTATGTTTTTGTGTCATATATGAGACATCGACCTTATGATAAAAGGGAAATATAAATAACAAAATATGTTTGGTACAACTTAGCGCAATTTTAAGGACTAATACAAATGACCGCAAAAGATGGTTAGGAATTATTCGCCCGAGCCGATCTTTTAATGCCGCCAGGTACCGCGATAATTAAAGCATCATCGTGTTCCCAATAAAATACCTTCCTGGGATAGGTCCACCTCCTGCTCCAACCTGCTACCTTGTGTCTGAGAAGTAATCATATGATCCAGGTCGCCCGCCGGTCTAGTGAATCCGCGTGGCCCTGAGTTCCGCGAATAATCAATTCTAGTCGAAGCGCCCTAAAGCCCGGAGCCCAAATCCGACGCAAAGAATCAATCCCAAGCTGATGTAGGAGTATGGAGACGGAAAACGGTTCTTTTTTGTTACTGGCAGAAAACCTGTTTACCGCCAGAAAGGAGGCGGAAAACGGGCTTTTGTTAACGCATTTTTTATTTCTGGACTTACCTTGAACTTGGAGGAGGGGGCAGAGTAAGAGCAAATACGTCTGGTACGTGCAAGACATTGAAATAAGGACCAACTTCGCTTTTTCCATTTGGCGTCAGCATTATCAGCAACCATAGAAAGCGACACTCTTTGACCATGTTGCTCTGTGTGCTATTGTCTAGGCTATCAGCACAAAATTTGTACAGTACTTATACACTTACACACAGACTGCAGACAGAACTGAATAAAAAAAGACTGGATACACGCGCTGGCCCCTAGCACATCTATATTATTTGCAAACGATTCTTCGACACGCACAACTCCTCACCAACACTACACTACTGGGTAGTGTGGTGTTGGGGGGGGGTTTAGATTAAAAAAAAAAGAAAACAAAAAAAAAAAAAACAAACTGTTGCTGATGCTATCACTGTTGCTCGTGACGCCTCCACACACATGACTCCCTGCCGACACTGCTGTCCCGCTCCCACTCGACGGCCGACTGGGATCATATAATTGCTTCTCACACACAAGGTAGCAGGTTGGAGCAGGAAAATGGGCCTGCCCCGGAAAGCCAATTTATTGGGGAACACGATGATGCTAAAATTATCGCCGTACCTGGCGGTACTCAAAAGATCTGCTCTACCGAAGTTTTGCTGAGCCACTTCTGTGGTCATCCGTGTGAGTCCTTAAAGAACTGCGCTAAAATTCTACCAAAAAGAAGAAGAAAAATTATCTCACTTTTATCATAAAGCCAATGTTTCATCCGAACACAAAACACGCACAATACAAGAAACCTATTTCAATATTTTCATTTTTCCCTAATTCAATATAAGCCGATTTCATGACGCACCGATGCCTTTCCCACTGCTGTGAACAAAGTTTCCTGTTTCGTGAATTTGTATGCTTACATGGGATAATTCACTGAAAAACTATGACCAAATTCATGTTCCGTGGTCAATTCCGAACAGTTTGATGTATGTTTCACACTGATACCGAAAAGTCACTGACACCAATTATGTCGCGCTAGCCCGGGCTCCTGGCCCATTGTGCCACGGTCGGTGCCGATCCAATTCGCCCGGCGCCACGGAGGGTGTCGGTAGCATCCGTCTGTCGGCCTGCGCGACCTGACGTCGCAAGACGTTTCTGAGAAGTAATGCACTTATCGGGTGCGGGCAGTCAGACGAATCCAGAGGCGTTCACGGGAGCGCACCAAGCTTGTGAGGCCAAGTAGCTGGTATGTGTATGGGGGCTGCGATTGTGATTGCGGTTTCCCTCGGGTTGTGTGCGAGAGAAAGCCGAAACCAACCTGGGCTAAATCGCTCCTTAGCTTTTCGCTGCAGTGTGTGCTTGGTTCCCCACCAACTCCATCACCTACTCTCCCAACCCCAGCCCGCTTGGTGTTGTGTGAACCATATTGCCGTGCAACCCTTGCACGGATTGATATGTTGTGCGTGTTGAATGTTTTGGGAACACCACATAGGCAAGTGAGTGCCACTCGCTAAATTATAATGAATAAATTGTATTAGAAAATCAACCCATTAACGTCCAGTGTCCTCACATGAGGACAGCAACAGTTCCAGCACATTTTGGAAATCTGGTCAGTCGCAAACTGCCCAAACGCTTTTAAAAATGATCATAAGGCACCGGTGGAATTCGTGGTGACTTCAGATTCCGAAGCTGCTCTCACAGGAATACTTGGCTAGTCCTTAAAGTTAGCGTTTTTCGGCATCATGAGGTTAAACTGTAAGACACACTAGTTAAGCTGTATAGGTCTCCTAGTCAAGTACTTGCATAATCTCGGAACGTGCATTGCTAAAAGATTGTTTGAATGTTCAACCGCCGATATATATTTCCTATAATCAGAGAACACTTGCCGTCTAGCGCCCGCTAAAGGTAGGTGTCATCAAATGACGACACCGGGCGGAAAGGGTGGGAGCGGGCCGGGGACGCGTGGCGGGGGATTAGGGACGGCCGACCGGGGTCCATGCCCTGCCCGGCCCGCAGCATTTGCCATGTGCGTGTTGCGAGTTGCGCGTGGTTTCCGTTTCCTTTCCACGTCTCCCCTGAGTCATTATACGACGGGAAAAGGTCCGAACGGTGGAGGAAGCCCCACAATTGATTGAAACTGGCGCTTCGCGGACAGTGATGCTAACTGACATTGTGGCATTGCCACCACCGGTTGTGAACAAACTAACAGACGAGGATGGAGGGGAAGATGACATCGTCATTGGCGAGGGACGCGGCGGTGCAGTACGTGCCCGGATACGTGGAAGCCCATATCCGTTCGGAGGAAGACAAAGCAAATAACCAACCGGCATGCACGCGAAAACAAGCGGCCCAGGGTTACATCAAGCGATTCCCGTTGGCTCAAGAAGCTACCTGAATACACTGGGCTTCCAGCAACAACAGACGGAGCTAACGGCGCTAACAAGCGCTGAGGAAACTCTGCAAGACACGTCCCCAGTCCAACTGTCGAGGAGATGTTCACCGAGAACATGTACCTGTGTGCACGTCATCGACGAAACGCTGTAACGAGTCTGGGGACGTGGTATTCTGCCGAAAGCAAAATATGATAGAGGCAGGTCAAAATTGCATGGTGGGGTTGTGGAGGGTAGACATGATCGATTTCCTGGGTGAAAGATGGCCAATTCGCTTCATGAGCGAAATACCACTCCGACTCCTACTGTCGTTATGTTCAGCTGAGCATTCAAGTATTTGATGAATAGGGAAGCAATCGCTAAAAAGTGAGTCCGTATTAACGTTCCTGGAGAAGAGGAGAAAATGGCAGTCGAAACGAGAGAGAAAGGGAGAAAGATAGAAATGATAGAGAGGGATAGCAAGAGAATGGGGAGCAATGTTAAATGGACTGTATGGTGCAGTATCTGAGCTGTGAGTGGGTGTTTGGTCGTTTATGATTATCATTTTGTGGTCTTGATAAGAATACCATGTGCTAACCATTTTCCAACTCTCGCTTCAGCTCATTTTCAGCAAATATGGTCACCCCAAATATATTGGATTTGCAATTCGGTACTGACGTAACAAGCGACACCAATGGTCGATAAATGATTCGTCCAGAACACAATTGTGTCAATATTTTCACCAGGACATGACATAGTGCATTGCTCACCTAAACGTGTTAGAGATGGCCTAATAAAAAGAGCAAATGTCCTCTTCCTCAGAGCCGGCCGACGGCATCGCCTCAGTCACGCGGAGCTGATGTGCAGACAGAGAGGGCGACTTCATGACGTGGTCCAGACTCCAGGGCTCCGGCTCCGGGGACCGACCGGCTCCTGGGACTGACCGGCACCTGGGACTGACCGGCTCCAGCTCCTGGGACTGACCGGCACCTGGGACTGACCGGCTCCAGCTCCTGGGACTGACCGGCTCCAGCTCCTGGGACTGACCGGCACCTGGGACTGACCGGCTCCAGCTCCTGGGACTGATCGGTTGAGGCCGGCGACTGTGTGGCGATGGGAGCGGGTTTTGAGCCAAGGAGGCAAGGTGCGTTCGATCGATATTGGTTTTATTGAGGTGGTGGGTTCGGTCTGGATGGACTTGGTTTGGGCCGGCCGGGTGGGTGGGGTAGGAGGCGAGGACCCGGGGGAGGGAGTGCTGGAAAGGCGTCAGGTTGAGGGGGTGGACGCTGGCCGGTTGGAGGCAGGGTGGCGAAGGGGTAAGACCAGGCCCTGAAAGGCATGTGAGGGTACCGGGAAGGGAGGGGATGGGTGCCAGGTCTTGTTCTGTGGGGCGGGGTGGAGGTGGGAGGAGGCTGGGTGTGGGGTGGGGCGGATATGGGAGGAGGCCGGGTCCGAGGTGGGGTGGTAGAGGTAGGCGGGGGCCCTGGCCTGGGGTGGGGTGGATGTGGGAGGAGGCCGGGTCCGCGGTGAGGTCGCATAGGGGGGAGTGGGGTGCGGTGAGGGTGATGTTGAGGATGAGTGAAGCGTTGTGGTAGGGGGGTGCTGGACTCCGGGAGCCGGCTGCTGGTGGGTTGGTAGGATGGGTTCAGGAGATGGTCTGGGTGTGGGTCTCGGAGATGAGGGAAGCGCAGCTGCGTACCTGCGCCTGGCGGCTGGTGTGGTTTGGGATGGTGGGGTTTTGGAGGTGGGAGGGTGATGCGTTTTGTGAAATGTGGGTGTTGGTGTGCTGTGGTGTGTGGTACACCCTAGGCATGCCGGCACACCTCCCTCTCGAATTCCCACTTCGAGCAGTCGGTGTCGGTGGCGGGATGCCGCCCATCATAGACTGCACATATCCTTTCGGTAGATGTGCAGTCGGAAGTTGAGTGGTGTGCTGCACACTGGCCGCAGCATGGCTCTGGTGACGCGCACGCACGATCACCGTGGCCGTAGCGCATGCAACGGTGGCAGCGTTGTGGGAGAGACACGTAGCGAGGTACGTCGTACTGCTTATCGTTTATGTGCACATGTGGTAGGAACTGTTGTGTGTTGAGAGTCAGTACCAATATGTTGTGTGTGGGTCTTGCCTCCCGTCTGATGTTGTCTACTGTGGTGTCGAGGAGTGCTGTGGCGTCAACCAGTGCTGCTATGTTGGCGAGTGGAATCGTGTCCAACTCTGGGGAGAAAATACGGTCCCGACTAGTGCTAAGTGTGCGGTGCAGCGTGAACGAAAGGCGCCGACTGTTGAATGTGTTTGTGGCGAGTAGCGTTCGTGCATCGGCGCTGTTCTGTGTGTGTATGATGGTGTGGGTGGTGTGCCTAGTGATGGTGAAGTGCGGTGTTGTCAGGATTGATGATTTTGTGTCGGTGTATTTCCTTCTCGAGTCGTAGAAGTGTTCGTCGAGGGTGCCTGGAGCTCTTGTTGATTGCTTCTTCTTGATTCTCCTCTTTCCTCTTGACTTCTTGCTTCTTGCTTCTCTTGTCTTCTTTGCTTCTTGGGCTTCTTTGGTTTCTTGAGCTTTCTGGTGTCGCCCCTGTGTGTGGGGACGCGTGTCCTTTTTTACGAGCTCCTTACGGAATGATCTCGTGATGTCTGCTCACGAACATGGTTAAAATCATGAGAGGAAGTCTCACTTGTATGCGAAAAAGTCGTGCTCTGGCAGCCTGCGCGGCATTTATGGCGATCCTTGTGCATGAGCATGGGTGCATTAACAAGACTGCCTGCGTCGGGAGATTTATCAATGTGAGCTATCGCACATGAGGACGGTCGTTTTCATGTACTTTTGACGACATGTTTTGCACACTACATCTTTTCTGATTTCCGTATATGTGCTAATTCTAAATTCGCTCTTTGCTTTGCGACCTTACGAAGATTTAGGGCCGGTGTCCCAGGGTTGAAGCGGTTAGGATGTTGCGTTTTTGCGTGTCTTGTCTGTGTTTAGTCTGTGGTTGCTTACCCGTCGGTGCCATTGGCGCAATGGGAAGCAGCCAGTGTTGTTGCCTTAGCACCCAGCGCCCCGGACAGAGTATCTCTCCTTGGGTGCTTTGGGTCTGGCGGTTTTTCACTGCTCCTGTAGCTCGGTCGAGTCGGTCAGTTGCCGGAGCCGGTCAGTCGCCGGAGTCGGTCAGTCCCCGGTGCCGGAGCCGGTCAGTCGCCGGAATCGGTCAGTCGCCGGAGCCGGCCAGTCGCCTGAGACGCAGACGGTCAGTCGCCGGAGTCGGTCAGTCGCCGCAGCCGGTCAGTCCCCGCAGCCGGTCAGTCCCCGGTGCCGGAGCAGGTCAGTCGCCGGAATCGGTCAGTCGCCGGAGCCGGCCAGTCGCCTGAGACGCAGACGATTAGTCGCCGGAGTCGGTCAGTCCCCGGGGCCGGAGCCGGTCAGTCGCCGGAATCGGTCAGTCGCCGGAGCCGGCCAGTCGCCGGAGCCGGAACCGGACAGTCGCCGGAGCAGGTCGGTCGCCGGAGCCGGAGTAGGTCAGTCCCCGGAGCCGGAGCCGGTCAGTCCCCGGTGCCGGAGCCGGTCAGTCGCCGGAGCCGGAGTAGGTCAGTCCCCGGAGCCGGAGCCGGTCAGTCGCCGGAGCCGGAGTAGGTCAGTCCCCGGAGCCGGAGCCGGTCAGTCGCCGGAGCCGGAGACGGTCAGTCGCCGGAGCCGGAGACGGTCAGACGCTGGAGCCGGAGCCCTGGAGTCTGGACCACGTCATGAAGTCGGCCTCTCTGCCTGCACATCAGCTCCGCGTGACGGAGGCGATGCCGTCGGCCGGCTCTGAGGACGAGGACATTTGCTCTTTTTATTAGTCCATCTCTAACACGTTTGAGGTGAACAATGCGCTATGTCATATCCTGGTGAAAATATTGACACAATTGTGTTCTGGACGAATCATTTATCGACCATTGGTGTCGCTTGTTACGTCAGTACCGAATTGCAAATCAAATATGTTTGTGGTGACCATATTTGCCGAAAATGAGCCGCGAGAGAGAATTGGAACATGGTTACCACATGGCATTTTTGCCAAGGCCACAACATGATAACCTTAAAGGACCAAACACTCACAGCACAGATACTGCTCTGTCTCTGTCTCTGTCTCTGTCTCTGTCGCTGTCGCTGTCGCTGTCGCTGTCGCTGTCGCTGTCGCTGTCGCTGTCGCTGTCGCTGTCGCTGTCGCTGTCGCTGTCGCTGTCGCTGTCGCTGTCGCTGTCGCTGTCGCTGTCGCTGTCGCTGTCGCTGTCGCTGTCGCTGTCGCTGTCGCTGTCGCTGTCGCTGTCGCTGTCGCTGTCGCTGTCGCTGTCGCTGTCGCTGTCGCTGTCGCTGTCGCTGTCGCTGTCGCTGTCGCTGTCGCTGTCGCTGTCGCTGTCGCTGTCGCTGTCGCTGTCGCTGTCGCTGTCGCTGTCGCTGTCGCTGTCGCTGTCGCTGTCGCTGTCGCTGTCGCTGTCGCTGTCGCTGTCGCTGTCGCTGTCGCTGTCGCTGTCGCTGTCTCTCTCTCTCTCTCTCTCTCTCTCTCTCTCTCTCTCTCTCTCTCTCTCTCTCTCTCTCTCTCTCTCTCTCTCTCTCTCTCTCTCTCTCTCGCTCTCTCTTGTTTCGGCTGCCATTTTGTCCTCTTCTCCTGGCACGTTCAAACGGACTCACTTTTTAGCGATCGCTTTCCTATTCATCAAATAATTGAATGCTCATTTGCTGCTGTAGGTATGCTGCACAATTGAATGCGGCTGTATTCCACACAATGTAAGCCAGTGCTGCTGTATTCCACACAATGTAAGCCAGTGCTGCTGTATTCCACACAATGTAAGCCAGTGCTGCTGTATTCCACACAATGTAAGCCAGTGCTGCAGTATTCCACACAATGTAAGCCAGTGCTGCTGTATTCCACACAATGTAAGCCAGTGCTGCTGTATTCCACACAATGTAAGCCAGTGCTGCTGTATTCCACACAATGTAAGCCAGTGCTGCTGTATTCCACACAATGTAAGCCAGTGCTGCTGTATTCCACACAATGTAAGTCAGTGCTGCTGTATTCCACACAATGTATGTAAGTGCTGCTGTATTCCACACAATGTAAGCCCATGCATCTTTCGCCCGGCCACCCCTCTACAATGGAGGACACGTGGAATCATTTCTTGGTGGTAATGCAATCCCTCAAAGGTAATATTTCTGGATTAAAAATAATTGGAGAAGAAGTTGTATCAAATGATGGTGTAGTCTGCTGTTCAACCCAGCATTCATCCATTCCGGTGGAGTCAGTTAGGAATATTAGCAGTTGTTAGAGTAAAGTCATAAAGTCATAAAGTGTTCAGGCTTAATAAGAGCCACAGGGGCCCATCTGGGTTAAGCCTATCTGGAAAAAGTACTAGAAATGTACATACTCTCACCCCAATCAATCCCTTATCTCAAGTTCCTAGGAAGCTATATATCGCAGCCTATCTAGCACCAATTCACTTGCTATTGCATAACACACTCCCATTGTGCTACCATAGACAATCTCATCAGTATCACATCCCGAAGGAAGGTGCTGAATCCCGGCTAGGTACACCCTATATAAAGTTATAAAGCGTTTAGACTTAATAAGAGACTCACTTGCTATTGCATAACACACTCAACAATTACAAACTCCTCCCATCATACCCATTGTGCTACCATAGACAATCTCATCAGTATCACATCCCGAAGGAAGGTGCTGAATCCACTGCTAGGTACACCCTATATAAAGTTATAAAGCGTTTAGACTTAACAAGAGACCCAAGGGCCCATCCAGTTAAGTCTGTAAATGGAAGATAATATAAGCCTGGTAAAAAGACCCTCAACAACCATCCCACATCCTGAACAACCAGTCCTCCAATATCCCACACACCTATCAATGCCTATCTACCCTAGCTTTCCAGCCCTATTCCCCTGATCTCTCTTAACACATGTGGATTGAATGCCTTATCAATAATTTTCCAACTGCATCCATGCCTGCTTAAAGGGGTCTGTGCCGTGCACACTTACTTAACATACATCTCACCCCATCCATCACAAATTAGAAATCAAAAACAAGATTTTCCTGTCTAAAAAATTAATCTACCCTACTTTTAAATACATTCAATGAGGAACTCCCCACAACATCAGCAGGCAGCCCATTCCGCTGATCAACAACCCTCTGACTGAAGACCTGTTGTCCTACTGTCTTAACTGTCCTACACCTCAACTTGTCTAACCTGAAGTGATGACCCCTATGTGATACTCTAAACTGAAGAGCACCATTTAAATTGACCTGATCTAGTTCTTTAACAATTTTGTGCATTTCAATCATGTCCCCCCTTAATCTCCTATACTTGAGTGAGTACATATCTAATGCCACAAGCCTTTCTCCATATTCTAAGTTACCTATTCCACTGATGAGTCTAATTGCTTTGCGTTGTACTCTCTCTAACTTGTCTATATCTTTTTATAGGTAGGGGCTCCAAGCTTGTACAGAATATTCCAAGTGGGGTTGCACGTATGCTAAGTACAGTTTTTTTTCATGACTTCCTTGCTCTTATACATCACACTTCTATTAATGAGTCCCAGCATTCTGAGTGCCCTGTTCCTAGCTGAGCTACATTGCTTTTCTGCTTTAAGGTCTTTTGAAACTAACACACCTAAGTCCCTTTCCTCTTCAATAACATCTAGTTCCCTCCCTCCCATTGTATATCTGAAAGTCTCACCTCCAGACCCCAGATGCATAACCTTACACTTGTCATAGTTGAAAGACATCTACCAGCCCACTTTTTTAGGTCCTCCAAGTCTAGTTGAATATTTATAGATTGATCACAACTGTTTGCCATTCCTACCAGCTTGATGTCATCCTCAAATTTGAACACTCTATTCATCAGCCCTACTTCAATGTTATTCACGAAGATGATAAAGGGAAGTGGCCCTAGAACAGAGCCCTGTTCTAGTACTGTTCCTGTTCCTGTACTGTTCGTGTTCCTGTACTCCACTCAGAACATCCTTCCAATCAGATTTACATCCATTTAACATTACCCTTTGTTTCCTTCCCCTCAACCATGCTTCAATCCAACCTATAACTTTTCCAACAATCCCATGTTGCTGTAGTAGAGTAGCAGCCACATGTCGTGTGTCTGCCCCCTCCCCCCTTCCCCCGGTTCCGCCGCTCAAGCATCATACTTCATGGTAGACCGTCTCGACCGACTTCGACGAGCAGCGAGTGGTACGATGTGCCTCACCGCACTGCCCCTTGATGTTGTCGCCGCCACATCACCCGAAGCCGCCAACAGCGGGCCAGAGCGCGGCCAGCCAAAGATAGCGGGGTGTCACGTGACCGGCCGCCGACGGGCCGACGCGCTGGTCGATGGTGCCACCGGCGCCGACGGCAGTCAGCTGATCGTCGGACGGCCGCTGGCTCCGCGCCGACGCCGCCGCCGCCCGCAGAAGGTCATCTGCTCCAGCGGCAGAACAGACGCAGCAGACGTGCCCGCCTCGCGGAGGGTGGCCGATACAAGGCGGCACAGCCACATCAGAAGTGGATTCGGCGTCGGTAGCCGAAGGTCGCCCGCAGGTGAGCAGGTTACGGGCACGACAGGGTGGTCAGCTACCGCCCGTCCACCGCCAGGGTCAAGGGAGCAGGTCACAGGCACGACAGGGCTGTCAGCTACCGCCCGTCCACCGCCAGGGTCAAGGGAGCAGGCCACGGGCACGACAGGGCGGGCAGCTACCGCCCGTCCACCGCCAGGGTCAAGGGAGCAGGTCACGAGAACGACAGGGGGTTAGCTACCGCCCGTCCACCGCCAGGGTCAAGGGAGCAGGTCACAGGCACGACAGGGCTGTCAGCTACCGCCCGTCCACCGCCAGGGTCAAGGGAGCAGGTCATGGGCACGACAGGGCGGTCAACAGGGGCGGGGATGGCCGAGTGGTTAAAGTGTTGAGCTTTGAGTACCAAAGGTCCCGGGTTCAACACTCGCACCACTACATTTCCCAATCCCGCGGCCCACCAGCGAAACAGTGTGGGCGGCGCCATTAGCTGTGATCGTGCATACAGTGCGTCAAGAACCACCCAATAAACAAACAACAGATAGAACGGTCAGCTGTCGCCCGCCACCGCCAGGGTCAGGGGGTCGGGTCACTCGAGTGCGATACTGCCGCCCCGCGGTGGCATCCATACCCACTCAGATGACGAAGGCTGAAATTGTGTGCTCTCTGCACACAATGGTTCTGTCAATAGGCAAAGCGCCAAGATCCCAGATGTTTTTTTTTGACCCTGTACCCATGGCCGTCGCCAGGCTGTCAATGTTGGGGGGGGGGGGGGGAAATCAAGCTTTTACCCCAACTTCTCCAAATTGTTGCTCGAAAACCCAAAAAGAAATCGGATTTACACCGAAATGTGTGATGTTGGGAAACTTCCCCCGGTGCCAGGAGGAAGCTGGACATGAACTTGATAAAAACAGGCAAGTCAAACTTAGTAGCGCATGCTGTCAATGACAGACTAAGAGCCTTTTAATAAGCATTTTGAGCAAAGGCACCAGAGAAGCCAAAAAAAAACTGTACTTAGCATATGTGCGACCCCACTTGGAATATTATGTACAAGCATGGAGCCCCCTACCTAGAAAAAGATATAGACATGTTTTAAAGAGTGCAGCGCAAAGCAACTAGACTCATCAGTGGAATAGGTAACTTAGAATATGGAGAAAGGCTTGTGGCATTGGATATGTTCTCACTCAAGTATAGGAGATTAAGGGGTGACATGATTGAAATGTACAAAATTGTTAAAGGATTAGATCAGGTCAATTTGAATGGTGCTCTTCAGTTTAGAGTATCACATAGGGGTCATCAATCCAGGTTAGACAAGTTGAGGTGTAGGACAGTTAAGCGACAACAGGTCTTCAGTCAAAGGGTTGTTGATCAGTGGAATTAACTGCCTGCTGATGTGGGGAGTTCCTCATTGAATGTATTTAAAAGTAGGGTGGACAAATTTTTTAGACAGGAATATCTTGTTTTTGAGTTCTAATTTGTGATGGATGGGGTGGGATTTATGTTAAGTAAGTGCGCACGGCACACACCGCACACACAGCAAGCATGGATGCAGTTGGAAAATTATTGATAAGGCATTATTCAATCCACATGTGTTAATAGAGATCAGAGGAATAGGGCTGGATAGCTAGGGTAGATAGGCATTGATAGGTGTGTGGGTATTGGAGGACTGGTTTCTTCAGGATGTGGGATGGTTGGGGTTGGTCTTTTTACCAGGCTTATGATATCTTCCATTTACAGACTTAACTGGTTGGGCTCTCATTAAGTCAAAGTGCTTTATAACTTTATATAAGGTGTATCTAGCAATAGATTCAGCACCTTCCTTCGGGATGTGATACTGATAAGATTGTCTATGGTAGCACAATGGGTATGATGGGAGGAGTTTTTAATTGTTTGAGTGTGTTATGCAATAGCAAGTGAATGGTGCTAGATAGGCTGGGATATATAGCTGCCTAGGAACTTGAGCTAAGGGATTGATTGGGGTGAAAGTATGTACATTTATAATACCTTTTCTAGATAGGCTTAACCCCGATGGGCCCCTGTGGCTCTTATTAAGCCTTCACACTTTATGACTTTATGAAGCTTTCTAACCAAAATGAACAGACGAAATGCAAACGTGGCTCAAGGTAGCAATTCAGGCGCCAGGTAAGATCTAGCCAAATGCAACCACTTTCAGACACCAGCCCATTTCAACGCATGGGTGAGGTTTTGAATACTTTTGAGGGTGCAAGTGTGGACTCAATGTGGACTTTGCCCCCACCACCACCCCGATAATTTCAACTTCTAACATGGGACCCTATAAAGTGTGCCTAGTGGCGCAACTAGGCTAATGTGACGTGGGGGAAAATATATTTTTAAGCGGCCCATCCTATACCAAGTATTTAATCGTCCCCGGATTTCGACCGATGTGGTGTTGTTTCGCGGGCTCCTTCTTAAATTTGTAATGTGATCATTTTTGTATCTCCTGATTCCTGTAGGGGACGGGAACATAAGTGTAGGAACCATGACATTGTTTGTATGGAAGAAATACCCGAAGGGACCATTTTCCAGTTAATGCTCTTTGGTCTCATGTTTACAGTTTACAAATATTGCTCTGGAATATGTGGCATGTTGTCGATGGAGCAAATAAGAGCAAGTCTCAATGCCGACCTATGGATACTTACACTCACGGACAAGAACATTGTTGTTCTTGTCTCCATGTTCTCCATTTCCTTTTCGGCGGTCTCTCGAATGTAGGAAAGTTTGTCAGTGATGAGAGGAAAGTCGTCAATTTATTGATCGAAATGATGTTCGAAACATTAGAAAGCGAGGCAGGAATGACATGAGGGATAATCTGTCTCGGCACTGGAACAGCTCCGAAGCTCATTTGAGACGTGAATTAAATTTGTGATGATATTTCAGATGTATCTATTGTGGAACTTCGTGGGATGTTTCACGAAACGTTATCAATAGTTATCACTCGTGCTTATTATCATATAGAGTTGGATAAATTTGGGTTTCAATACGTCACGAGTAGCTCAATGTAAGGACATGACAAGAAAACGGAGGCGATATGATAAAAAGTTGTATTAGGTGTCAATTTCCACTAAATTGTCAGACTTTTTACAACATGTTACAGTCCCCATTGTAACCCACACGTCATCTTTAAGCTCCATTACAGTTCGTGAATTGCATATTTCGCCTCCATTGTAGCCACTGGTGGATCTATGGGGTTTGGCCCCACCCAAGCGGCTTGAATAAGGGGCTAAGCTATCCTTTGCCCCCACCCCACTGGTCGGGATCGGGAGTTTTCTCCTACAGAACGAATACGTTTACGAATCACTAGGGGTCCTATTAGAAAACATGCCAAAATCAATCTTGGCACATACGGCAACTTCAGTCCTTTAAAATACAAGGAGCTGAATAAGTCGTTTTCCTCAATAAAACAAAAGCTAATTTCACTGCATCGCCGCACAAAATGTTTCGATTTAAAAAACAAAGTGTGACAGACGCGAGATGGGCAGAAAGCTTGATGGGATTATCTCGATCACCCAATCACAAGTGCCGCACCGAACGGGTACAGTGCCGCACCAAGCGGGCACCACGGCTGCACCAAGCGGGCACCACGGCTGCACCGAGCGGGCACCACGGCTGCACCGAGCAGGCACCACGGCTGCACCAAGCGGGCACCACGGCTGCACCGAGCGGGCACCACGGCTGCACCGAGCAGGCACCACGGCTGCACCAAGCGGGCACCACGGCTGCACCGAGCAGGCACCGAGGCTGCACCAAGCAGGCACCAACGTGAATCGGGGCGGCCGTGCATGAAGAATGTGGCCTGTCGTGTGTATTCACCAAGGTTGTGCCATGACTGTGTTGGAAATATACGAGTGAATATGACCCGAAAAGGAGACAAGTTAGCCCAAGGGTAGAACGCTGGTGTTTCAACTGAAAGGCTGTGTCATTCTGTCGCTTCTCGCTGCCGCTAAGCATCCAGGTGAGCAATTGCCCGTATAGCCTGGAATGGGTTTGTGCGTCGTGAAAGCTCCAATAAAACACGGCACAAAATAGTAACGAGTGTTTTGAATAGCTACGTGTCGTTTTCTAAATCGATGTCACGTGGCGCGCAAGTCAAGAGTTCGATTATATGTAATTTCAGTTGTAAAGCTGATGCAGGACGAACGTGCAAATTACCTGGATCATAGCGAGCTCATTTAAGTCATTTATATAAGAATACATTTAGGCTTAAAATGTAATACTGGAGAACATTGGTGGAGAGCTCTCGAGATTCCGGGGGGGGGGGCGCAGCAAGAAGTGCCCTCCCACAGGCAACAAATCCAACTTAAAATGAAGAAGACATCGGTTCTCGCGTTGTTTCAGCCCCTCCTCTTGAGCGTTGCATTTAGGTTGATTCTTCTTGTAGAGCAAACATTTTCATGGAGGGTTCAATGAGGGTCCAACGAACCCAGGGGTCCTGACGCTCCTCCCCTGGATCCCAACCTCTACTGGAGGGCTACGCGCTCTGGTATAATTTTTCGTTTTTGGGATCGCCTTTGCTATCGCCCGACCCAAATTAAAATGACGTGTCGGAGCCACTGTGTGCACGCACTATTTTACCGCAATCCACCCTTGACAAACTTTCCCCGGGCTGTCGCACCATGTTCAAAACTATCTAGCGTACATGCGTAAGCTTGTCTACGATTATCACCCTGCTACGTGAAAGCCGAAACATCTAACATTATGGGAATATAACCCTATGTGTAGTGCCATGTTACTGGATTATGTCAAATTCTTACCGAACCACACAAATAAGCTCCGACACTATAACTACAAGACAAAATTAAGACAGGAAAATTCTGAGCTCCAGCTCCAATTTTCAACCACAAAATGAAATGACACTATATGGAAATAGCCAGGAGTTTTTCACTTTATCATATAAAGTGTAACAAAACATAAAGCATGGCTGCATTCTGCAGAACTTCACCACTGCTGAACTGATTAATCCGAGGTGCTTTAGATGTAGGCAAATATAATCGTACATGATGAGTAATACATAAGTAATACTTTCCTTGAGAGTTCGGAAAGGTGGTCTAGCCTGGTGGTCGCTCACATATAAAAGCAGTTACTTCGTCCAGCAAGCGCTATCGCGAGATAAAAAAAGTCCCGTCACCGTGCGAGTAAAAGAGAGCCGACTCGTAACGCACGCGAACTGCACTCTGGTGTGCAACTCTGGTGGACAGGAGGCAGGTTATAATTGAACTATGGGCTACCAGTTCTCTGTATCACATCAGCCTGCGGCGGACCTGGCTGGCGCCTCTGGGAATGTATTCAGCCGGCGCCCTGGCGACACTATTCCGCGGCACGACCGGCCGGCGCGGCCACCTCGTCGCCACCAGTGCAGTGTTGCCGTGGCCCAATTTTACAGCGTGCCAGGATCGTACCCAAATCGTACCAGATTGACCATGTGTCGTACCAGATCATAAGCCAAAATGTACCTAATTTGGTACCCTAAAATGTAGCATAATTTTGGCAATTGTATGTCTAAGGAGGTAGTCTAGATCATTTTCTTGGTATTTCAGGTGCTCTCTAGATACGTTGGGATATTTTCCTGGGATTTTAAATAAACAAATCCCTATATTAATAAATTCCTTGGAAAGTTCCTGGGATGATCAGGATTTACCGTCTCCAGTCGCACGCCTGGCTCAGCACGCAGAAAGTTGATGGCCACGGAGAGGTAGAGCTTCAGAAGCGCAGCTTGTGCATACTGGATCTTGGATAGCTCGAATTGGAACACCTCGTTCGCCCTAATGATCAGTGGGAAAGCATAGTTAAGGAAAGCGATGTACATCTTGTATATGGGGTCGCGGAGGGCGTGCAGGATGGTTCGAGCGGCGTGGATGTGATCCTCGTCCGCCGCGTGCTGGAAGAAGAGGAGTAGGGCTGCCCACTGCTCGTACATCTTTTTCACCACCCCCTCGAGGAAGATCCATCTCGTCCTACAGGGGCGCAGCAGCCTGTGAACTGGGACGTCAGCCAGATCCTGGACAGACTGGTACTCGAGGAGTCTCTTCGGGCTGTTGTTGAGATAGTTGAGATGTTGACACGTCTCGGGCTAGATCCTCTATGGATGAAGGCAGCTTCATGCACGCTGCGGAGGCGCACAGATGCAGGGAATGGCATACGCAGCCGATGATCAAGATGGGCTGGAGTTCTTTCCTAAACAGTGCCCGCATACTATGGTGAGACCCCATCATGACGCTAGCATTATCGGCCGCAAATCCAATCATGTTCTTCAGGGGTACATCGTTATCTGACAGCACGCCACGTGGCGGCATGCAGCCGCTGGGCGGTCGCATCCTTGATCGTCTCGGTCGTCAAAGACACACGCCATAATGGCCAGAGATTTGGTACTAGACCTGTCGATCGTCTCGTCCACGACCAGTGATAATGGGTTATTGCGCATGAGTGCACTCATTCTTACCCTCTCTGCTCCTGACATCATTCATAGTCTTAGTGGTCCTCGTTCTGGCTGACTTAAGGTTTTTGCCACTTCTGAGTCTGGGCATATCTTTTTGACTAAGGGCACGAGATGGTCGCTTACCGATAATGGCAGATTATATTCGGTGATGAACCCCACCAGCAGTAGCTCGCCCTGGACCACATAATCCTGCTCTTTGCCGTGGCCATGGTTTTCTGCAGCGGCAACAAACCTGGGTAGCTTACCACAGCCTGCAGAGCCGGTTACGTTCTTCTTGTGACCCTCAGTTGTCCTGTGTCTCTTCAGATGGGGCAGATTGACTGTGATCTTGTTGCAGATCTTACAGAACGCTTTAGATTTATCGTGTTTGGACTGCACCAGCCAGCCTTTCAGTTCCGGATGGTTTTCCCACTCCTTCAGATAGTTATGTTCATATTCCTTTCCGATCCTGTCGCACTGTCGCTCTGCGAACTCCCTCACAAATGTCAAAAATCACAAACATCCAAACACAAAACTCACCAAATATATGCACAAAACACTCCTAGCTTAAATCCTGACAGCGACGATGCAACTCCGGCACGCAATTTCTCGCTAGTTCTCGTTTGCATGCGACAGGAGGAATATAAAACGTTTTGATGCATGAAAAAATGGAAATACTAAAGTAATACATTTAATTATACTGACATTTGAGCATCTGAATAAGTTTCAAAACTTAAAACTGCGCATCAGTGGAATTATTTTACTCCAACTTCGTAAAACCAAAAATGTTATTCATGAACAGCTATGGGACCTTATGTGTGCAAGCACACAATGTCACAAGGCTGGGCAGGATTCTTCAGACGTGACCCTTCCTGCCATCTATGTATCGAGGTACCAGCATAGCCTGAGGAATGCATAGTTTTTTATGTGTACTAACTACCGCCACTACGCTGCGAGATAAGTGAAAATAGACACTATGGATCTGGATATATTTTTTTGGCCTAACGCCATCCTTTCTGAAGTAGTGTTGAGGAAAAAGTAATAATTTGTCTATTTCGGAAGAAAATGTGAATGAAAAATAAACAAACAAAAAAACGAACAATTGTATTTCGGCGAAAAAGTACAAGATTTCTCTCCGGCGTGCCTGCGTCATGGATCATGTATACCTGGATTAGAAACCAACCGCTGTTTGCGCTTCAGCCCACCTAGCGGAGGGTAAGTAAAAACACGGAAACGCGGCCGGTTTTAGGCCGTGCGCCTATAGGAGTTCAGGGTACGAACTTCGTATTAGCATTTTTTTATCTCTCCAATTGATGCAGTCATCCCAGGAGGATTGCACCAGCCTTTCATGATACAACATTGATCAAAGAACCTTACCGTTCTTTCCTTCTTGATTTATTACGCTCCGTTCAGAAGTTGTCGTGGTGCGAAGTGAAGACATCCGTGAGAGGAGCCCACCTCGCCCCAAGGGTCGGCCCACCGATGTTGATATTTTGATGATCTTTATCTTGAATCTTTATCTCTTATCTCTCTATCTTATCTTGATTTTGAAATGATTGGACGGGGCAAAGTACATGAAGGCAATGGGCAGACCAAAATGAATTGGGGGGGGGCACATTCCATTGGCTCCCATGTTAGAAGTTGAAATAGTTGCGGGGGTGGGTTAAGCAAACTTTGAGGTGGAAGTTCCCCCTCAAAGGTATATAAAACAACACCCCTGAGTCGAACGACTGGCAAGTGGTGGCGAATCGGCGAGAGGTAGTGGCGTTTCCAGCTAGGGTATGTTGCAAGGGCTGATCCAATGGGGAGGAAGCGAAAGTGGCGCCCCTTATGACCCGAAGGACGCCTCTCTTGGAGGTTCCAGTGTGCCCCCTCCCTCGAATTTCTCAGCGCAACGCGCTCCTCGGCCTGGGAAGGGCAGTCCTCTGGGAGGCTAAACGCACGCCGCTAATTTTTCGGCGAAAGGCATTCCTCACACAAAAACGAATGGTGCCCTTCTGGGAGATCGGAGTGTACCCCGTCCAAATGTTCTGAACCAAGAGCCGCCCCTGTGGAGAAATGACGCCTCCTTGGCAAAATCATAAATCTGTCAGTGGTATGGTGTAGAGGGAGGGGGCTTGTACCCTCCATGGAACTTCCGTTCAATCCTCTTTGCGGATTGGTGGGTACGCCGTAGTCTGTACTATTCAGTTGTGTAAACCACTCCACAGGAAAATATCAGCCACATATCGAGAGAGCAAGGAGGGTGGGGGTGAAAGCAGAACCGCCCATTCTTATCTTTGAGGGTGAAACTGCCCCCTCAATGCTTGCTCCCCCCGGCCGCAATAATTTCTACTTCTAACATTGGAGCCTATGTGATGTGATCCCCCCCATTCATTTTGGTCTGCCTATTGCCTTCATGTACTTTGCCCCCTCCGATCATTTTGAGAAATCAACATCGGTGGGCCGACCCTTTCAGCGAAATGTGCTCCCTCTCACAGATGCCTTCACTTCGCATCACGACAACTTCGGAACGGAGCGTAATAAATCAATAAGGAAAGAACGGTAAGGTTCCTTGATCAATTCTGTATCATGAAAGGCAGATGCAATCCTCCTGGGGAGGCTAAATTAATTATAAAAATGTCAATACGAAATGCATACCCCGAACTCCCATAGGCGCACGGCCTAAAACTGGTCGCGTTTCCGTGTTTTTACTTAGCCTCCGCTAAGTGGCAGGTTGGTGCCGCTGATACGCGCACATGAAAGGCGCCGACGCGGAGTTTCCAATCCAGACGTACATCATCCATGCCTGCGTACCAGAAAAGTTGAAAACGTACCAGATCTGGTACGATCGTACCATGACGGCAACACTGCACCAGTGCGGGCCATGTGCGCGACTGTGAGTCCGTTGCCAGGTCGAGTGGGCGGCCGGCGGGACGCTGCCGAGACACTGGAGACTGGAGGGACCGCGAGTGCGGCCGGTCCGAGCAGCGGAGCCACACTGGGCGGGCGTGTCTGGTGACGGTCACAGGGTCCAGCGGGCGCCTGTCTGACCACCGCTGCCGCACCGCTACTGCAGAAGTCAGCCATGACGCTCGAGTGAGTACACTGCATTAATATATTTATATATATATATATATATATATATATATATATATATATATATATATATATATATATATACATATACATATATATATGTATATATATATATATGAATAAATGTCCACCTATGCTTGCATGCTATGTGCATGTGAGTTGGGACGGGTTAGTGCGGGGCGGGGAGGGGGTAGACGTGAATGTGTCGGAGTCCTAGTAGGAATTTGTTGAAATTCGTCATGCCTTGAAATCCGTACAATTAATGTAATCTTCGAACGATCGCTCTCGCGCCGCTGTTTGACTCATATTATCTCCGTTTCGCGAAATGCCTAGCTGCCATTAGATATGTGATATACCAGTCGAGGTGATTTCACTGACATATTTGGGAGATATGCAAGCATTTGGTGAAATAGCCGCGTACCCGCAGGCGTTGCAATGCAGTCCCACTTGATATAGGACCTCTTCTGAAGGAGCTACTTCCTAGATGAATACGTATTTCATTACACGCCAGGATGGTATGGAATTACCCACCTGATGGTGGTGCTAGATTACGTCCGCTCTTATCTGATTGTTTTTAGAAGCATTTGTCCTGGTTCTGGCATCGTTCGGCTGCCTCGTTAATGTCGCCTGCTTATCTTCTTTTCGTGTGCATGCATAGAATACCAACTCACTCCACCAATAACTGGTCTTTTAGTTGTTGACTAGGTTATTAACATATAAAATTTGTTCCTTGGGTGGAATTCAGGGTTTATTAAATCCCCGAACACCAATAGGACTTTGGCGTGCTGTAACGGTAATGATGTCGACAAACCTTCGTGAGCAAGACGACCTGACGCAACCAGTGCCGGAGACGCGACCTGACCCAATAAGTGACTGAAATCCCATGGGACCCAATCAGTGACGGACACCCGACCTGACCCAATCAGTGACGGATATCTCATGGGACCCAATCAGTGACGGATATCTAATGGGACCCAATCAGTCACGGATAGCCCATGGGACCCAATCAGTGACGGATATCGCATGGGACCCAATCAGTGACGGGTATCTCATGGGACCCAATCAGTCACGGATAGCCCATTGGACCCAATCAGTCACGGATATCTCATGGGACCCAATCAGTGACAGATATTTCATCGGACCCAATCAGTGACGGATATCCCATGGGACCCAATCAGTGACGTATTTCTCATGGGACCTAATCAGTGATTGATATCTCATGGGACCCAATCAGTGACGGATATCTCATGAGACCCAATCAGTGACGGACACCCGACCTGACCCCATCAGTGACGAATCCCCGCCCTGACCCCCATCAGTGACGAACACCCGACTTGACCCAATCAGTGACGGATATCTCATGGGACCCAATCAGTGACGGACATCTCATGGGACCCAATCAGTGACGGACACCCGACCTGACCCAATCAGTGACGGACACACTACCTGGCCCAATCAGTGACGGATACCCGACCTGCCCAATCAGTGACGAACACCCGACCTGACCCAATCAGTGACGGATACCCGACTTGACCAAATCAGTGACGGAGACCCGACCTGCCCAATCAGTGACGGATACCCGACCTGCCCAATCAGTGACGGACACCCGACCTGACCCCATCAGTGACGAACACCCGACCTGAACCAATCAGTGACGTACTCCCGATCTGTCCCAATCAGTAACGAAGATCCGACCTGATCCAATCACTGGTATGTCTATGTATTACTGTCGGAGGAACTTACAATGATTATGGATGCCCATTCATAGGGTATCCATGTTACATTCGTGGAGCCTTATCAACATCAGAGGTATCAAGCCTCTGATGGTAGAGGTAAAGGTGATAAAGGTATGCAGTTTCAACTCAAGGATCTGACCCATGTCCCATGCATCGCATTGTATCATACATAGGGGAGCAGGTAGACCTGGAAGAACATAACGTGCACTCTGGTAGAAGGATCGAGA
This sequence comes from Ashinkailepas kermadecensis, assembly GCA_034440615.1. NCBI lineage: Eukaryota > Metazoa > Arthropoda > Thecostraca > Neolepadidae > Ashinkailepas > Ashinkailepas kermadecensis. Next base: position 202,831 of record JAOTOM010004263.1, read on the forward strand.
CTGTACCAACATATATTTGGGACGCGGCCCGATTCAACTAAGCTGTTTTAATGCATGTAATGTCTTGCGCAGATGATTACCATGGTGTGCTATAAAATACGAATGTTTCCATGTACTTTGCAACTGCTTAGTTAGATATCTCCCTATTATTATCCTAATGATCACTAGCTAATTATTGTTCCGTCACAGCAAATACGATGCGCAGGTTCCTATGTTTCACTTACCTGCATAATGCATTACTACGGGTACCGGACAAGGTAGGGCAAGAAGCAGCCTGTGGAGCCACGTGCTGTAAACACCATACTCTGTACAACTGATCACGACAGGCAGTGATGGAGGTGACACTGAAACCCGCCACAACTGATCACGACAAACAGTGATGGAGGTGACGCTGATCCCCCCCACAACTGATCACGACAGGCAGTGATGGAGGTGACACTGACCCGTCACAACTGATCACGACAGGCAGTGATGGAGGTGACACTGACCCGTCACAACTGATCACGACAGGCAGTGATGGAGGTGACGCTGAAACCCGCCACAACTGGTCACGACAGGCAGTGATGGAGGTGACACTGACCCGTCACAACTGATCACGACAAACAGTGATCGAGGTGACACTGACCCGTCACAACTGATCACGACAGACAGTGATGGAGGTGACACTGAAACCCGCCACAACTGATCACGACAGGCAGTGATGGAGGTGACACTGACCCGTCACAACTGATCACGACAGGCAGTGATCGAGGTGACACTGACCCGTCACAACTGATCACGACAGACAGTGATGGAAGTGACACTGAACCCCCCACAACTGATCACGACAGGCAGTGATCGAGGTGACACTGAAACCCGCCACAACTGGTCACGACAGACAGTGATCGAGGTGACACTGACCCGTCACAACTGATCACGACAGGCAGTGATGGAGGTGACACTGACCCGTCACAACTGATCACGACAGGCAGTGATGGAGGTGACACTGACCCGTCACAACTGATCACGACAGGCAGTGATGGAGGTGACACTGAAACCCCCCACAATTGATCACGACAGGCAGCGGTCGAGGTGACACTGAAACCCGCCACAGCTGATCACGACACACAGTGATCGAGGTGACACTGAAACCCGCCACAACTGATCACGACAGGCAGTGGTCGAGGTGACACTGACCCGTCACAACTAATCACGACAGACAGTGATGGAGGTGACACTGACCCGTCACAACTGATCACGACAGGCAGTGATGGAGGTGACACTGAAACCCCCCACAACCGATCACGACAGGCAGTGATGGAGGTGACGCTGAAACCCACCACAACTGATCACGACAGACAGTGATGGAGGTGACACTGACCCGTCACAACCGATCACGACAGGCAGTGATGGAGGTGACGCTGAAACCCACCACAACTGATCACGACAGACAGTGATGGAGGTGACACTGACCCGTCACAACCGATCACGACAGGCAGTGATGGAGGTGACGCTGAAACCCACCACAACTGATCACGACAGACAGTGATGGAGGTGACACTGACCCGTCACAACCGATCACGACAGGCAGTGATGGAGGTGACGCTGAAACCCACCACAACTGATCACGACAGACAGTGATGGAGGTGACACTGAACCCCTTTGAATTGATCACGACAGGCAGTGTCGAGGTGGCACTGGAACCCGCCACATCTGATCACGACAGGCAGTGTCGAGGTGGCACCGGAACCCGCCAGTACTGATCATGGCAGGCAGTAGTGGAGGTGGCACAGAAACCCGCCACAACTGATCACGACAGGCAGTGTCGAGGTGGCACTGGAACCCGCCAGTACTGATCATGGCTGGCAGTAGTGGAGGTGGCACAGAAACAGCGGAAGCGCCGGCGTAAGAACGGCAGGGGATCTGGCAGAGGGCAACTGTCTCTACTCTAAAGGTTGAGGAGGAACTGTGATGCGACTCATTGCGTTGCAAAGAAGGATTCAACATGACTGTGTTTGTCCTGAACTCTAAAAATGGTCTGATTCCCCTGGGAGGACGGAGCTTCTTTGTGTGGTTGCAGGTGTGTTGACATTTCAATCTATGCCCTCCCTGTATCGTGCTTGATGCTCATAAGCATGACTATTTTCAGATCCAAAGACCATGAAAAAAGAAAATGGTTTCAGAGATACCGATCTTCTCTGAAGCAGCTGAAGCCCATCAGGTCATCTTCAAAGTAAGTACAAGATCTGTAGGCTTCTTTTGATGTGTCAAGAAACTTTTGTTGTTGCCATATGGTACTAAGTTTGCCACCTATCTTCCATAGCATGTTTTTGGTCACCAAACCGTGACTACACGGTACAAAAATTAGCACCCCTATGGTGCTATTTCAGATGTCAAATTCCAGCACCACAGGGCTGCTTGAATTAAGCACCTTTCTGGAGTTGGCATCGCATCACAAAATTTCAAGTGCTAAATATAAGCATGGTGCTTATAACTAGCAGCTTTTCATTGGGCTATATTTAGTAGCAGGGTGCTTGAAATGAGCTCCCATGGGGTGCGTGCGCTTTAGCACCCTAGCACCCCCAGGGTGCTAGATTTTGCTCACGCCGAAAACCAACGCCTCCTGGATACGGTTCGCCTATGGTGCTAGCATACTAGCATTTTAGCACCCAATGGGTGCTTTAACCCGAATTTGTCTCCTTGATAGTAGCGTACGGGTGCTGGTGGCTTACTGTATTTATGCGAACGGATGACTTATTTTGCTACTTGTTAGCTTCCGATACCGATATTAAATATATAAATATAAAAACCTAACCTCATGTAGCCTAACCCAGCTGTTTGCTTCATGAAGGAAAATGTGTGTAAAACCTTTATCATGAACACCTTAAATGTCAATAATACCAAATAAACCAACCAAACCTAACCCAGACAATTTATTTCATTTGTAATGCAAGCTCCACATTTACCACAGTTCAGTCTTCCACGGCACAGTGCCAATCATGAGCAAATGGTTAAGTAAAGAGCATGTCCAATGGCTCCATGGCTACATAATTATGAATAAACCAATGAAATCCATAATAATGTCATGAAGTCATAACGTGTTAAAACTTAAAAAGAGCCACAGTGGCACATCTAAGTTAAGCCTATAAATGATCTGGTAGCAACAATTGGTGGTGATAATCCAGGTTTTTTAGCTTACTTTCAGCTAATAAATTCTGAGCCGCACAATAAACCACCCAAAAACCATTGTCTGAGAAATGAAATGTTTAGCCCACAGAATAATCTACTACTGGCATAGCCCACTCAGCTTTTCGGTGTCCATATATGAATAATGATGTCATAAAATAAGAATTAGCCTTGTTTGCCCCAGAGCAAAACCACATATGCCTTGCTAAACATGCCAGGTATTATGTGTTGTCAAGCTCAGGTATGTTGGTTATTGTGGCTTGAGGTTGCATCAACTGCGTAGGTCATTCAGAGCCCGTAATTTCAGTGGTGTATGCAGCGAGTATAGCAAGATGCTGACATAATCAAGTTTATACCAAGGATGTGGGAAAACATTTGCTGTGAAGACACACCCGCCTTGTACAGACTAAGACAGGCTTGTGATTACGGGTCCAGAGGTTCTCTTGATCCCAGAGAGACTTCTCTTCTTAACTTCAATCTTGCCGCACGACTGCACCGATCCGCACGCCATCGAATCCCAAACCAAAATGGCCGAATGTTGGTGCAGTTGTTTCGTTAAGCAGCGTTAAGGTGCTAATGTTCCCGCCATTTTTCCACGCCGCTTATTTTAACTATCCAATTGCTAACTGTAAGCACCCATAGAGCGTTTAAACTCCCGCCAAAAAGCACGGACTATAACAGTGCTAGATATAATACGCCAGATTTGATAAAAGCAATTAAGACTAAAAAAGATGCATTTAGAGTGTGCAAGGAAGTTTCATATATCGTAAATTTAAGGTCGTATCAAAAAGTTAGAGACGCTGTGAAGCAGACAACCAGAGCAGCAAAGCGAGCAAAATAATTGGGTTTGGCTAGGAACTGTAATGGGAACAGCAAAAAGTTCTTTGGTTTTTACAAGCTGAGTAAAGTCTCTAGCACAATTGGTCCATTGGAAGTAAATGGACTATATTGAGTGAGGATGGTGAGATGGATGAGGAGCTGAGCAAGCAGTTTAAATCAGTGTTTACATTGGAAGATATGACTAATCTGCCAACCGTACACCACAGTTCAGTGACAGGTGATCGGATAAACGATGTTGATTTCATTGCTAGTGATGTTTTCAATCATATCAGGAAAATAAAGCCAAACAAGGCAGCAGGACCTGATTAAATTTATTCCAGGGTATTGCGGGAAGCTGAAAGGGAACTGGCAATTCCATTTAATATAATATTTGGTATAGCAGTTTCACAAAATGGAATTCCAACAGATTGGAAAAGAGCAAATGTAGTTCCTATTTTCAAGAAAGGAGAAAGAGGGACAGTTGAAAAATATAAACCAGTAAGCCTCACGTCCCTAGTCTGCGAGGTACTCGAATCAATTATCAAGGATAGAATGGTTAGTTTTCTGGAAGGAAACAGATTGATTCAAGATACTCAACATGGGTTTAGAAAAGGGTGACCGTGTCTCACAAATCTCTTGCACTTTTGAATTTCCCTACAGAACAATTTGATCAGGAAAATCAGGTTGATGTAGCATATCTTGACTTTAGTAAGGCATTTGACAAGGTACCCCATAAATGGTGAATGATGCAGCTTCAGGGCCATGGTATTGCAGGTAGCATCCGAAAATGGATAGAGTTCTGGCTTTCAGATAGACAGCAGAGAGTGATGCTAAATGGTACAAAGTCATCATGGCAAAATGTGCTTAGTAGAATTCCCCAGGGGTCAGTACTGGGGCCACTATTGTTCATTATATTTGTAAATAACATTTAAAGTGGCGTAAGCAGTAAGGTTTTTTGAAATTTGCGGATGATTTGAAGGTCTTTAGGGCAATAACAGGGCACAATGAGCAGGTCTCGCTGCAGAAAGACTTAGACGAACTTGTGAAGTGGTCCGAAAAATGGCAAATGAAATTTAATTTTGATAAGTGCAAAACCATGCATGTAAGTAGGCAGCATACGAAGGCTCGATACTTGATGGGTGGCCAAGTACTATCTGTGACTCAGCAGGAGAAGAACTTAGGTGTTATTTTGAACACAAATTTGAGGGAATCAGAACAGATCGAAGAAGCCAGGAAGAAGGCACTAAGAATGCTTGGGGCAATAAATAGGAATATATCATACAAAAGTGAGGAAGTCATCAGGAAGCTTTACGTGCATATGTCAGGCCACATTTGGTATACTGTGTCCAAGCTTGGTCCCCTAGTTATGAAAAAGATTGTTGGCTTTTAGAGAGGGTACAGAAGAGGGCAACACAAATGGTTAATGGCATAAGCAACCTGGCATATGAGGAAAGATTGAAGAAATTGAATATGTTTTCACTTAGACATAGAAGGCTGGGAGGAGATCTCATCGAGATCTTTAAATTTGTTCATGGTTAGGAACAGAGATATCTTAGGGAAATTTTTGATTTAACAGAAATGATGAAATTAGAGGTCATCAATCCAAATATAAAGTTAATTACAGCAGGACTTGGTTAAGACAGTCTTTCTTCACCAATTGGGTAGTAGAACACTGGAACCAGCTGCCAGAAACCATTGTCAGTAGCAGCACAATGAACATCCTTAAAAACAGCATAGACAATCATTATAAGAATAGAGGGCTTGCTTTTCGGTATTCCAGGGAGGGCTGTTCGACGGATTTGGTGGGCAACTGGTTCAGTGTCCAGAGTGCAACCAAGAAGGGCCCTTGTTGCTCATAGTTGCACTGATATTTTATGTCTTTATGTCTGTACAAACAGTTACGTTATTCTGGACTGCTTGGCATAACACTCGTGGCTGCTAGGATCAAGCATCCTCATTCTTGCAGTCTAGCACCTGCAGGCTAGAATTAGCCCCTTTCAGCCGAACAGTGCATATGGTGCTTGTTACTGTCATCCTTAGGGAACAACGTTGTTTGAAGCAGCCACTTAGCATGCAAGTAGCAACAAAAGTGCTAATATTTTTTTACAGTGCATCAACCTTGGGGAACAACGTTGTTAGCTAATTGCAGCCACTTAGCATGCAATTAGCAACAAAAGTCCTAGTCATTTTTGTTTACAGTGTATGGTGCCATGGTTGGCTGCATCCACCAAAGTACGTGGCACCGAGTTATCACAAAATGAGGATAGGTTATTACATAAATTACATAAATTACATAAATATTACATAAATACATCGAAATATATTTTACCGCCCGACACTTAAAGTTGTAATTTTGTCTTATTCTACTAGGCACTTTGGAGAGATTGATCAGTAGTGTCCATTCGTCAAAGCTGGATTCCCGTGGTTTAATCAGCTGTTTCTTTCTGCACGTGCCGCCGACACGACCGACCGCGCCTTGCGTGTTTGCCGAGCCGAGGACACGAGTTGTTATGGTAACATCCGAGCTTGTGCGCACAGCAGCAGGCTCGTTCGAGCTGCTCCACCGCTTCTAACTACTACTAATATACTCAAATAAGAAGGAGCTTTTACGTCATACGATACGTATTCGGGATCAACATATCTGTGAAAACCGGCAGGCTCTCTGTGTGTTTTTGACAATTATAGATGAAGAGCACGAATGTTTCCATGCAGCTCGGCCCTTCCATAGATAGCTCGGGGAGGATCACGAGGGAGGGAAGGGGGAGCAACGTGCTACGGGGAGGTATGAAATCCCCTATCTCTTTGGGGGCGTGAGCCTAGCCAAAGTTGTGCAACTTTAGCAATTAATCTATGAGCGTTGACTGGAAAGGATAACAAGAAACCACACTTGAACCGCCTTCCAAGAGTTTTGAGAAGCCGATAGCTGTTCTGTTTCCATGAGCCGATTTACCCGTTGCATAGCTAATTAATCACACCGAAACTATGCTTACCAAGCTGGTTCACCTGATGTGACCGGGACCATTTTCAGAGAGCCGAGTCACTTGATGCCTGGTCCGGCCCGGGGATGCATTTCACTCTACAGTCTGTCCTGGCTCACTGGAATGATGTGGAAGGCGTGTCGAGACAAACTGAAGCCAGCAGACATCTGGACCCTGAGGGTAAGGCGTGTCGAGACAACCTGAAGCCAGCCGACATCTGGACCCTGAGGGTAAGGCGTGTCGAGACAAACTGAAGCCAGCCGACATCTGGACCCTGAGGGTAAGGCGTGTCGAGACAAACTGAAGCCAGCCGACATCTGGACCCTGAGGGTAAGGCGTGTCGAGACAAACTGAAGCCAGCAGACATATGGACCCTGAGGGTAAGGCGTGCCGAAATAAACTGAAGCCAGTCGACATTTGGACTCTGAGGGTAAGGCGTGCCGAGGCAAACTGAAGCCAGCCGACATCGGCCGACAAGCGTTTGCAGGCCAGTGCTCAGGATACGGAGTTTATAGTCACGGCTGTGCCGTAATTAACCCCTCGTTTTCAAATGTTGTCGCCTGGCCCGGATTCGATGCAGCCCAACCGTCTCGATATTGAAATTAGTGTGGGCTTAGGTCGGTCACGCAGTTGGCAGCTTGTCTGTTTCGCCGTGAACAAAATATTGCCCGCTTCTTCGCAGCCGGAGGACTGCTGCCACACCAACTACGTGCGTTTGGAGCGCCACTGGAGACACGAGCTGAAACTGAAGGGAGAGAAAGGTGCCTCGCTGACCCTGACGTTGCTCCGCACCTTCCGCACGCGTACAATTATTTCGATCACGCTGATGCTGGTGGCCAATACCTTGGCCCTACTGGGACCGGTGAGGTGAACTCTGTGGTGGACTGGTATGGTTGTTGAGGTGACCTCTGCATTTGACTGCTGGGGCCGATGAGGTAACCTCTGTATTGGACTGCTGGGGCCGGTGGGGTGACCTCTGTATTTGACTTGCAGAGACTGGTGAGATGATGTCTGTATTGGACTGCTGGGGCTGGTGTGGTGATCTCTATATTTTACTTGCTGGGACTGGTGAGGTGACCTCTGTATTGAACTGCTGGGGCTGGTGTGGTGACCTCTGTATTGGACTTGCTGGGGCTGGTGTGTCGTGATCTCTGTGTTTTACTTGCTGGGACTGGTGAGGTGACCTCTGTATTGAACTGCTGGGGGTGGTGTGGTGACATCTGTATTGGGCTTGCTGGGACTGGTGGGGTGAGACCTCTGTATTGAACTTGTTGGGACTGGTTGGGTGACCTCTGTATTTGATTGCTCGGGCCGGTGACCTCTATATTGGACTGCTGAGGCCGGTGACGTGACCTCTGTGGTGGACTGCTGAGGTTGGTAAGGCGACCTCTGTGCTGAATTGCTGGGGCCGGTGAGGTGATCTCTAGCTGTGATGGAGTGTTGTGTCTGCATATGATATAGCTGGAAATCTTATTTTTAAACGGTGGAGCTCAAGCGGTTTCAAACTCAAATTAAACCTACCGTATTGGCAAAGATCCAATGTTGAAGGTTGAAAATACTATGAGAGTTTGAGATTCCCACATATGGGTAGATCCATTTCCCTGCGTCTGCTTCTGTTTGTCAGATATATATATATATATTTATATATATATATATATATATATATATATATATATATATATATATTATATATATATATATATATATATTACATCATGGAATGTTAACCTCTGGCTAAGAGCGTCGTGGTCTCTGTCTGGAAGGTGTGGAAGATGCATCTTCACCTAATTCCTTTACAAAAATAACTTACTGCTTTGCCTTATTCGAAAAAATATTTCCGCCGGTTCAACAAAGTGAGAGCCGATTGTGACAAACGTTCCAAATTTAGACCCCATGCTTTCTTAAATGTAGGGCTGAATTTAAAAAAATAGCCCAGCGTGGTGAGGTGTGCCTGGTGATTGTGCCAGCACATCACCCCTGTGGGGACAAATCGGCGACAGCAGCAACATATTGAGTAAGGACGTTTGCCTGGCCGGAGGTGGTCTGGCTATGCTCACCTGAGATGGTGATTGTGCCAGCACATCACCCCTGTGGGGACAAATCGGCGACAGCAGCAACATATTGAGTAAGGACGTTTGCCTGGCTGAAGGTGGTCTGGCTATGCTCACCTGAGATGGTGATTGTGCCAGCACATCACCCCTGTGGGGACAACTTGGGGACAGCAGCAACATATTGAGTAAGGACGTTTGCCTGGCCGGAGGTGGCCTGGCTATGCTCACATGAGATGGTGTTTGTGTTACAACGTCACCGCTGTGGGCAACGGGGCAGCACCACCGAAGTGAAAACGATCGCTTGACCAGAGGTGGTTTTGGTTTCCTCACATGAGGGGGTGTTTTTTTTACAACGTCACCGCTGTGGGCGACAACGTGGGGACAGCAGCACCACATTGAGTAAGGACGTTTGCTTGACCAGAGGTGGTCTGGCTATGCTCACCTGAGATGGTGATTGTGTTACAACGTCACCGCTTTGGGGAAACGTGGCAGCACATCACCGAAGTGAGAACGAGCTTGACCAAGGTGGTCTGGCTTGTCCTGTCACCCGATGTGGGGACAACTTGGCGACAGCAGCAACATATTGAGTAAGGACGTTTGACCTGGTGTGCCAGAGGTGGTCTGGCTATGCTCACATGAGATGGTGTTTGTGTTACAACGTCACCGCTGTGGGCACAACGTGGCGGCAGCACCACCAAAGGGGAAAAAAACCCTTAACATTGGCTGGCAGCACCACCGAAGTGAGGACGATCGCTTGACCAGAGGTGGTCTGGCTATGATCACATTGCCTGCCGCGGCCGCTACCCGCGCTCATTTGACATTTTGAGTCATAAAGTATGACTTCCATTGTTCATTGAACATCGACATCTGATCCATGACCATCGACATCTGATCTCAGGCCATTTACCCATAGTGTCAGGTTAGCACATCGTGTGTGTCACTTCAGTGACCACTGGCCGCGGCCAATGACCATAACTGACTCCAGACCAGTGACCGGTTGTGTTCAGGTCAGTGACCGCTGACCGAGGCCGATGACCACAACTGACTCCAGACCAGTGGCCAGTTGTGTTTAGGTCAGTGACCCCTGACCCAGACCGATGACCACAACCGGTGCCAGACCAGTGACCAGTTGTGTTCAGTTCAGTGACCCCTGACCTCGGCCGATGACCACAACTGACCCCAGACCAGTGACCAGCTGCGTCCGTGGCACACAGTCGGTACTGCTACGCCAGATGATTCTGTACCTGAACGACCGGACGGCGCCCGTGTCGCAGGCACTCACTCTGCTGGCACTCATGATCGCGCTCCGCTTCGTCTCTATCTACTTCATGTCCGGCTCTTTCGGCATCCTTTCCGTTTTCACTGGTGAGTGGTGGTGGATCACGAGGTGATTCTAGCGAATGGACGCGCTCACAAGTACACGTTTGTCTATAATTCATCTGCCAGCCGAATAATTAGCATGGGGAACGCATGCATTCGCTGTTGGGGCTAGTTACCCCGGTGCACTAAGATCTTTCTACATTACACTCAGTGATCATGTACTACACCAGTACGCTCTTGTTCATCAATACAGGATCATCATTATTTGAAACTTCCGATAGTATATACAGGAATAAGCAAATCACCAGCAAAAACACTGGCAAAGAAGGAAAATGTATTACTTTACTCTTCCGCAAAATAATTTGTAGTTTTGAGTGGAGGTGGGAGGTGTTTATGAGAGTGGCGAGAAGTTGATTTTGCCAGGGTGCTGGCTTTAACCTACTCTTATCGAAGAGCACCGATATATTTTTACCGTGCGAACAAGGAGGAAATTGTACAAACCGCCTATCACGCTGGCCGCCGCGTGCTAGTTGTTAGTAGCGGGTTAGTCTTAGCATGCCATGCAGGGTTGTCAGTTGGGTTAGTACGGTGTTTAGCAATTCGGCCCATCTACGTACCACCAGGATGAAAATGTATCCAATATATAGATTTGCTGCGAAGGTACAAAATTGAAATAACACAAAGCACAAAGTAATAGAAGGCACCAATGTTGGCCGTGGGCAATCGTGGTGACCAACGGTATGAGCACGTCTACATTATATGCATGCAATTTAATAGATTTGATGGCCTCAACGTTGACTCTTGGCTCAAAACGACATTCTCAACTCGCAAAACGACATTCTTCGTTAGGGACCGATGGTTTGAAGGACCATTTGCTGGATATTATATATTTATTATTATATCAGGCAACTTCTTGAGCAGCTAGCCAAACATTACACGAATATTTATCATGCCTTCCATTCGGTGTGTCATTCTCCTCAATCCGTACTGTACATACCTGGCAAGAAGTGAACAAGTTCAAACTTTAGTGGATTTCTGACCGATCATGAGTGGAATATATTGGTTAGCGGTGCCCTGTTAACGGTAACATCCCGATGTCATTGTCAGGAGCGCGTGCCTCGGGTGCCCTGTTAACGGTGACACCCCGATGTCATTGTCAGGAGCGCGTGCCTCGGGCGCCCTGCAGATGATGGTGTACCAGAAGCTACTCCGGCTGGGCTCCGCCTCTGATCAGATCCTGGGCAAGGTGATCAACATCTGCATCAACGACATGGACCGACTGACGGAGGCGCTGCGTATGGTCGCCTTCGTTGTCGGTGAGTGCCGCCCGCCGGGTGTCGGTGAGTGCTGCCCGCCGGATGTCGGTCAGTGCCGCCCGCCGGGTGTCGGTCAGTGCTGCCCGCCGGATGTCGGTCAGTGCCGCCCGCCGGGTGTCGGTCAGTGCCGCCCGCCGGGTGTCGGTCAGTGCTGCCCGCCGGATGTCGGTCAGTGCCGCCCGCCGGGTGTCGGTCAGTGCTGCCCGCCGGGTGTCGGTCAGTGCCGCCCGCCGGATGTCGGTCAGTGCTGCCCGCCGGGTGTCGGTCAGTGCCGCCCGCCGGGTGTCGGTCAGTGCTGCCCGCCGGATGTCGGTCAGTGTCGCGCACAGTGTCGCCCAACCCATTGTTCCACACTGCACGACATTGTCGAAACCGGACTAAGTAAATACAGTATGGTGCTGCCTACGATGGTGCATGTTGTCATCTCGTGACGATCTTCAGGCGGTCTAATGACCTTTCTATCGCAGGCTGATGACGTCTCTGTTTCTGCTGTCATTTAATGTACCGGTGCGGTCTTGTATGCACTCTTTTGGTAGTGCTGGATTGCATCCAATGATTGTTGAACCAATGGTGGTTGAAGCATAGGACCGCTGGTGAAAGATGGAAACTGCAACGTTATTTCTTCCCATAGCGCCAATAGATAGGATCATGAAGAGTGGAGGAATGAACCTATGTCACACTCTCCATTTTCTTTCAACGGTTGTGGTTGAATCACAATCAAGATTTACTGAATCATTGCCCGTAATTTATCATCCTAGCATCTACATCTAAGACTACAAAACCCGTTAGCTCTCGAAAAGCTGTGCTGTCTTTCTGTAATGTTCGGGTGAACAAGCTTTTTTTGGACAGGTAGCACAGTGTTCTTAAAACAGATCAACAGTCATAATCCCTCAGTGGAACCATATTAAAATTTAAGAGTCAGTTTGAAGTTGATAGAACTACCCTGTTTGACGTGAGCCGATCAAAATCAGCCTATGATGCACTCAAAGTTGTCTCGACACTGCTGCAGTGCATGTTTGGCACCGGCATCGGTGCCTCACATGTCGGATAAGCAGTGGCACACGACAGTATTGTACTTGCATTGGTTGCAAGATTACATATCAGCGCGGGTACTGTGTTGTGTTATTACAGGGTACGTGGGATACAGTGGTGTGCTGTTGTACACATTCTTATGCTGCTGTGCAACACGACTCAGCAGAGTTGCGAGGCGCCGAACATAAAACATAAAACGGCGTTGGAACATAAAGGTTCTTACAGTGTACTCCATCATAGCCGAATGAACATTTGTCCTTGTAAGCACTGAAGTGGAACTTCATGTTGAATGAGTTGTACATTTCAAGTTTCGAAGGTTTTCTGGGTCCCTCATATTCTGTGCGCTCCGCACAATCCCGTGAAGTGCTAACGTACCTAGGGTGAGGAAGCTATTTATGCAGTGTAGATTTAAGGACAGATCAACTCCATGATCCTGGAATAATGCGAGATCAATGTAGTACACGAATGGCTACAAGGGCTGTCGTATTTGAAGCTGCCTCATTTGCAGAGCTATTGTGGGTCCTGAGAGATGGGATGCATGCAAATAAGCATTAAGTGGCCATTTGTTTTGGGCGATGTGTTCGATATGTGCGATTGGTACACCAATCAGCAACGTTTTTGAAATATCAATAAAATTTGATATATCTTTCTTCAGATGGGTATTGGCTTATAGTCGTATCATTCCTCAGTAGCTATTGAATTCCGAGGATTGAGTTTATTAGTTGAAGTAAATCCTTGAAAGACCCCGCAGTGGGGCCAGCCTCGTTACCCGGCTGGCCAGGGAATTGGCGCTCCCTCGGGGTAACACAGCCGCTCCGATAAGGGGTGTGGAAACACGTAGGTGCTTCCGGGGACTCGTGTAGTCCCCATCGTCCATCCCTCTCTTCAAATTCCAGTATCCACCCCGTGCCAGCGACCTTTTGTATGTCTTTCATCCAACCCTGCAGCACCAACCCCTCCCTTGTCACGAGCAGATAGGCCAGCTTCCCCTGGTCTACCCTTCCGCTCAGTTTTATCGGGGTAGCCGCGCCCCCTAGGCCCGCCCCCCGGGGTTGACGGAGTCCTGGAGGTTGAGGTCCCCAGTCGCACGGTGCTAGTTGTGACGGGGGATCAACACGCCTCTTTGGTCCTAATATCCCGGAGGGGCGGGCGGGCCCGTAGGGCCCCATACGGGTGAAGTGGCCGGTCGCCTCGGGCCGCGGACCTGGGATTGTTCCCAGTGTCTGCCGGCCCGGCCGGCTGGGGTCAAGGGGTGGGCGGCGCTGGATCCCGGTCGGGGTGGTGAGTCTCTCTCTCCCGGCCGGGCGAAGGCGCCGCCTGCCCCGTATAGTTCCGCGGATGTTTGGCGACCTGCTGTCACGGCAGCAGACGTCCCCCCAGTAAGGCCCCTTTGTGGTGGAATATCACGCAGAACCGAAACCAAGCACACTTACATGGATTCAACCAAAACAAAAACCCACTCTGGACATCCCAATAAGGGCCAGTACACCGGCTCGCCTATTGAAAGCCGTACACCAGACCCGACACCTGCAGAAGCGTATCGTCCTGCATATCTCTCCTCCCGCCCTGCGACCAGTGCCGCTTCCCATAGTGGGAATCCACACACCGGCTCGGACTCCAGGCCATCGTCGCTACGAATTTCAGTCCTCAGGTCGACCGACCCTGAGAAAAAGTTATCTGTGCTCTCGCCGTTTGAGCGAAAACGTGGATGTGACCAGCTTGGCAACATAATCAGATGCGAGAAGCTGAGGGACGGAGCCGTTGAGGTGGAATTTCAAAGCGCTGAGGAAGCGAGGAGAACCCTGGATGTAACCGAATTCAAATACAGTGTACTAGACCATGGAAGGAGGCGGAATGTCTCGATACCAATCCTAGCGGAGCCCCACAAGACAAAAAACTTTGCCAAAGGTATTATCAACTGTTTTGACCTGGAGGATGTTTCGGACGCGGAGATTGTTGACGGCTTGTCGGAGCAGGGTGTCGTCGATGCACGCAGAATGAAAGTGAGAAGAGGGAACGATCTACAGAGTACAAACAATATTATCTTGACTTTTAACTCGACAGACCTCCCCTCTGCGATACACGTCGGATACCTGAAGGTGAAGGTTCGCGTTTTTGTTCCCAACCCTATGCGCTGCTTCCGCTGTCAGCGCTATGGACATACCACCCAGTTTTGCCGTGGTAGACCGACATGTGGTAGATGTGGCGCATTGGAGCGCACCGGTGCGGACTGCGTGTCAAAGGAAGTGTGGTGTGTGAACTGCGGCCAGGGACAAGCTCCGCACACTGCATATGACAAGGCCTGTCCAGCACAGATGATGGAAAGAGAAATTCTCGCACTGAAGTGCTCCAAACAAATAACTTTTCGGCAAGCAAGGGAAATGTACATGGAGTCACATCCCAGGGTATCATACGTAGACAAGGTAAAACGCATACAGCCAGCTACCATTCACCGGGAGCCTACCAATGCGTCCCATTTTCTTTCTCAACTTGCTGATTTGCTACGATCCTTCGGACTTATCTGTACCCCAGTGTCGGAGCGAGGCCTGGGTTCTGATGCCGTGATCGAGGTCCCTCTCACCACTCGTGTACAAAATCCCATTGTAAAAACGTCCTCCAAGACAGCAAAACGCGCTGCCCAGTCGCCGCTGGCCCCTCGAGTTGCCTCTGCGCAGCCGGCTGCAAAGCGAGCTCCTGATGAATGGCACCGTGTCGAACGGATTAAGAGGCCCGCCAAGCCCTCCAGCGAGCACCTGGAATCCTTACCCGCCACCTTAGGGGACGAGTGGTCTAGGGGTAAGATGCTCGTCTCACAATCGAAAGGTTGTGGATTCGAGTCTCACCTGTCGCTACTCTTCGCCCGCGACCAATCGGCGTGAGAGATTGGCGACGCTACATGACTCAACAGTCGACGTGTCGTAAAACCAATAACCAACCAACCTTACCCGCCACCTCCACCGACCCCACCTCAACCCATCCAATCCCTGCACCATCCAGAACCCCCACACCCCATCTACTCCCTCCGCTTCCAAAACCATCCTCTTTCCTCCACCCCCTACTGTCATCTCAGGAGGGAGTAGTGTGGCCTCTCGCCGCGTACCGGTGATGTCGCCCACTGCAACCCGAAGATCAGCAACGATTGAGGTTCATCCCGGGGCTCCTTATTTGGGGGCCTCTGGTCGAAGAAGCCGTGATGGGTCGCGAGACCCATCGCCTTGCGCACGGCCCTCTGGAGTTTCACGGGCCGACACCTCAACCACATCGGTACCTGGGACTACTCAGGCTTCCCATGCGAGGGTTTCAGGTAAGGTGATGGGGCCACCACCTGTTCCTCCTCGTGAAAGCGAGAGGCTGCCCCACCGCTGATCCCCTACTGGAGGACGCAAGCGGGCCTCCCCCTGGTCGAATTCGCCACCGGATGGTGGAGCCTCTAAGACTCGGCCGCGGGCGCATTCAGCGTCCGCGGAGACCAACGCCCACTCGGGTGCATCCTAGGAGCACTAGTCAACTTTAGTCGGTGACTTTGCCCCTTTAAACTGTTTAATTACCCCTCACTAGCATTTTAAATGCCCATAATTTTACAATGGAACTGCAGAGGGGTTCGTACAAACATAACCGACCTCGAGACTGTCTTAAATCAGCACTGCCCGATGGTTGTATGTCTCCAAGAGACAAAGTTACCACCACACTCTTCCCTCCGACTAAAAAATTATTCTGTTATTGCGAAAAACAAGGCATCGGAGACCATTGCGCACGGAGGCGTACTTTTGGCAGTGCATCATAGCGCGTCTTATCAGGAGGTAACGCTGGATACCCCTCTCCAAGCAGTCGCTGCTACCATTGCATTCCTTCGTCATACTATAACAATATGCTCTGTCTATCTTCCTCCTGGGCGTTCGCTGCTGTCTATGGAGCTCAGTCGCCTGATGTTCCAAATGGCCCAGCCTGTCTTGCTCCTCGGCGACTTCAACGCGCATCATGTGGCATGGGGATGTGACTCGGTAAACTCTCGCGGTCGAGATGTGGAGAGTTTTATTCTGGACGAAGCCCTCTGCCTTTTAAACACGGGTGCAGCCACCCACTACGCTCTTCCTTCTGGTCTTACCTCTGCGATAGACCTAAGTCTTGTAAGCCCGTCCTTGGCGCATTATATGACTTGGTCGGCTTCCGACGACCCACTCGGTAGCGACCATTTCCCTATTTTTATTAAATACAGTGACAGGGTGAGGCTTGGCTCCAGACCTCAACGGTGGAACTTAAAGAAAGCGGACTGGAGAAAATTCGAGGAAAATGTGGAAGCATGCTTGCCAAGGAATGCTGATGGCTGTGGTCTCTCGGTGGAGCAGTTTACATCGATGCTTACTCAGTCCGCTGATTCCTCCATTCCACGAACTTCTGGTGCTCCACGGCGCTCACCAGTTCCATGGTGGTCAACAGAATGCCGTGACGCTATACGCGCACGTAAGCGAGCATTTAAAACATTTAACAGAAATTGCGACATGGCGAACTTGATTGCATTTCAAAAGGCACGAGCCTTAGCACGCCGAATTATACGGGAAGCCAAGCGAAGGTCATGGAGGGAATATGTATCTAGTATTAACCGATTTACCCCAACGACTTAAGTATGGTCTCGTATTAAACGCATTGGTGGCCAGTATAATGCGGTGCGCCTTCCCGTACTACATGTGGCTGGAGTGGACGTGACCCGCCCAGCTGAGGTTGCTGAGGAAATAGCCCGGGCTCTATCAGCCCGCAGTGGAGATGGGAATTATCACCCAGAATTTCTCCGCAAAAAGACTAAATCAGAAGCTAAGCCAATTGATTTTTCCACGCCTGATGATTTGTGCTATAACGAACCATTTAGTGTTCATGAGTTGCGTTCCGCGATCGGATGCCTAAAGAGCGTGGCAGAAGGGGCTGATGGGGTTCACAATGACATGCTAAAACACCTACCTTTGCGAGTACTTGATGCACTTTTGGTGTCGTTTAATAGGGTATGGGAGGAGGGCTACTTTCCTGATTCTTGGCGTGAAGCCATAGTGGTCCCGGTTCTGAAACCGGGAAAGAGTGGTCTTGACCCATTGCACTACCGGCCGATTTCCCTGACATCGTGTCTCTGCAAACTCCTGGAGAAAATGGTCAACGTGCGACTCACCTGGTTTCTGGAAACGCAGGATTTTTTACTAACGCACAGTGTGGTTTTAGGAAGCATCGTTGCACAACGGATCATCTTTTAGCACTTGACACCGCCATTCGAGTCGCTTTTAAACGCCGACAACATGTGGAAACTATCTTTTTCGACATAGAAGGAGCCTATGACGCAACCTGGCGACATGGAATCTTGCTAAAGGCTAGGAAGTGTGGAATCCGTGGGAACTTGGGAGTTTTTCTCCAGGAATTTCTCAAAGATCGTTTCTTCCGCGTCCGGGTAGGACACGAGCTTTCCCATCGTTTCCGCCAAATCAATGGAATTCCACAGGGCAGTGTGCTGAGTGTTGCCTTATTTGCATTGTTCATAAATGATATTGGGGATTCACTACCGCGTGGCATAGGACGATCGTTGTTCGTGGACGACTTTGCTATATGGTTTTCTGGCGCGAATACATCATCGCTAACACGGCAGTTACAGCTTGCGGTGAACCACCTCCAAAGATGGGGTATTGCAAATGGACTCCGCTTCTCTACAAACAAAACTGTTGCAATGCACTTCTGTCGTAGACGGTGCTCCCAAGAACTCAACACGAAGCTGTATGACTTGTTTATTCCTGTTCACCGAACTGCAAAATTTCTCAGGGTGCAGTTTGACAGTCGTTTGACGTACAAACAACATCTTAGAACACTTAGAGAAAAATGTTTTAAATCACTAAACTTATTGAAGTGCATATCACGAACCTCGTATGGCGCGGATCGTAAAACACTGACGATGCTGTACTGGTCGTTGATTCGATCCAAGCTTGATTATGCATGCTATGTGTATAACAGCGCCTGCACTACCAATAAGCGTGTCCTTGACACTGTACACCATGCTGCATTACGCATCATTACCGGAGCTTTCCGCACCTCACCAATCGTTAGCTTGCTGGCAGAAGCCAACGAACCACCTCTGGCACTAAGACGGGAAATGCTTGGCATGCGGTACGCCTGCAAATTGCGTCAGTTTCCCACCCACCCCACGTACCCAGCGGTGTTTTCGCGACACATGTTGACACTGTTCAGCAGTAGGCAACGTGGGACGGCCTTACCTTTCTGTGTACGTATCCGTAAGCTCCTTCAGGAGAGCAGAACGAGAGTATCTAGAGTGGCGTGCATGGAGCAGCAATCGATACCCCCGTGGAATCTGGTGTCTCCTGCAGTTGATCTGACACTTGCAGCGACGCCTAAGGGCAATGTTTCACCTGAGCTGCTTCGGATGAAAACTTTGGAGCATCTGGAAACGTTTGAAGGATGCACACGCATTTTCACAGATGGGTCGAAGGGTGATCATGGAGTAGGATCTGCGTTTGTGTGCGGTTCCTCTGTCAGATGTTTTACTTTACCTAGATATGCCTCGGTGTACAGTTCAGAGCTCGTTGCAATCATCAAAGCGCTTTCCTACATCGAGATCTCGCGAGATGTTGATTATGTCATCTTATCTGATTCCCTCAGTAGCCTTTTGGCACTGACTGGATTCTACCCATCTGACCCATTACTCCTTGATATTATGACTCGTTTGACTGCCATACACCAGGATGGGAAGACTGTTCATTTGTGCTGGATACCCAGCCATGTGGGTGTATTGGGAAAGGAACGCGCCGATTCTGCAGCGAAATGGGCTGCTCAGAGACCACAAACGCGTGTTTTTCCACTGCCAGCCAGAGACCATCTTCCCGGAATATATTCGTTTATGAAGACCAAGTGGCAGAGTAGTTGGAGCGCGCAGACCAACAATAAACTTCACGCGATAAAACCACACCTTGGAGACTGGCCATCGTGCTACCGCAGATCCAGAAGTGACGAGGTGACGCTGTGCAGACTACGCTTCGGCCACACACATGCTACACACCAATACCTTATCTGCGGCGGTGAGAGACCCCAGTGTCCTCGCTGTTTAGGAAGCCTGACCGTACGTCATGTACTTTTCTCGTGCGATCAGTTCTCAACAGAACGAAGGTTGTTCTATGGAAATAATACACGGCTCAACACATATAGTGATGTCCTGGCTGATGACTCAGACGTAGTTAATTCTGGGAACATATTCCGCTTTCTGAAAGCGATCAGTTTTCCGGCCATCTACTCACCCCGGTAGCACCTGTCCGCATAACTAACTGAAACGCTGAACAAAAAGTTATGGGCGCTAAATGATCACACTTTGGTCGAAGCGCCCTTAAACTCAAATAACTAACTAACTAAAATCCTTGAAAGATGGTTCCCGAAGACAAAACTTAAAATTTGCTCCTAAGTCTGTTTGTCAGTGGCAGCAATAACAAGCAGATTGCCAGAGGTAGATTCATAAGTTGGAAAAGACGGCACTTCAAGCAACCCCGACCAGCCGACGCAACCCCGACCAGCTGACGCAACCCCGACCACCTGACGCAACCCCGACAAACCGACGCAACCCCGACCAGCTGACGTAACCCCGACCAGCTGACGCAACCCCGACCAGCTGACGCAACCCCGACCAGCCGACGGAACCCCGACCAGCCGACGCAACCCCGACCAACCGACGCAACCACGACCAGCCGACGCAACCCCGACCAGCCGACGCAACCCCAACCAGCTGACGCAACCCCGACCAGCCGACGCAACCCCGACCAGCTGACGCAACCCCGACCAGCCGACGCAACCCCGACCAGCCGACGCAACCCCGACCAGCCGACGCAACCCCGACCAGCCGACGCAACCCTGACCAGCCGACGCAACCCCGACCAGCTGACGCAACCCCGACCAGCCGACGCAACCCCGACCAGCCGACGCAACCCCGACCAGCCGACGCAACCCTGACCAGCCGACGCAACCCCGACCAGCCGACGCAACCCCGACCAGCCGACGCAACCCCGACCAGCCGACGCAACCCCGACCAGCCGACGCAACCCCGACCAGCCGACGCAACCCCGACCAGCCGACGCAACCCCGACCAGCCGACGCCATGTCCTCATTGTCACAATGCATCTGTGTCGCCATGCACCTGTGTCGCAATGCTCAACGTCCCTGACCAGTGGAATCCGTCCACTTTCAGCGGCCATGTTCATGACCATGTACGGCTTCGTGGTGAACCTCGTCTACGTGGGGCCCTGGTCTATCCTGGGCTTCGCCATCATCATCGTCTCCTTCTTTGTGCTGGTGAGGACGGGCACCTAGGCGGAGTGATGCAAGTCCCGACACGTTGAGTTTGAAAACAGGTCAATTATCCGAATGTAGTATCGTGATACAACGGCTACGGCGCTCTGTCCGTGCAACAGATGTGTGACGGTTAAGTTGAAGCGAGCTTACTATCTTCCCATGGCCGTTATTTGCACGTGTCCACATGGCTCGATCCAGAACCGTTGCCAGGGAAGTGGTGACTTCCAAGTGGATACCATTGACATCAGACAAGTGGTAATTGTGCAATGTATTCGTGGATTTGCTGGGAATAAACATGGATTTCCGATGTTTTCGGCACCCAATATTCATACGTTACAAAATGCATTCATTGTGCGCATTCAAACCGTAGCTTATGAAATATGTTGCTTGCATTGTGGCCAATGTCTACTGATTTTCCGTTTTCTTCTGATGTGGTATTCTAGAGATAACCATATCTTTTTTCTCAAGTGTCATTAATGCAGTGTTGCACTCCGAAGGGTGATATTTCAGTACGTACTGTGTGTTCACAGGGTAGTATCGGAGGAATGATCTCAGTACGGCGACTAGCGGTGGTGACAGTGACCGACAAAAGGGTTACATTCATGTCAGAGATCCTGGCGGCTATACGGCTTATCAAGATGTACGCCTGGGAGCAGAGCTTTGAAGATAAGGTCAGTGATTGGTGTCTGCATGTGCCAAACCCACGTGCAGAAGCAGAGCACAGAACCCAATTTATTTGTTATGTTGTAATATTGTCTGTTAATTCTACGACCTCAACCTGATATGTTCCATTTCGATACGTTGTGACTTCGAATTCAGAATCTCATTCACAAATAATGTAAGGCAATTTGGTCACAACCATTATGCACAATCCGTTGGGCCTTATCTGAGACATGATAGTGATGCAAAGGCGACGAGTGCGGTGTGACGGCCTGAGCGGTCGGCTGTGCGGATTTGTCAGGCTATTCTTCTCCGAAAATTGATATTTATTTCGATATGCAGAATGCTAAAGGGCCACACATGAGCGCCACCTTTTTCCGAGTCTTCGGCTCTTGATGGCCACATATGAATACCACGTGTGACAATCTGTTGGTTATTTATGGGCCACATATTAAGAACATCTGTGACCGTTTCTCGGTTGCTTACGGGATCACTGTGGCCGGGGGCGGTCCGAGGAACACAGATTGGGTGAGACAAAAAGTTACCAATCTATCTCCCACCTCCCCCCCCCCGAAATAGGACATCATATTTTTCCCACTTTATTGTTTGGTTCCGAAAGTTCGAAAGCTATTGTTGGTATTTGTTGCGTAAAAACACTTCAGATCTTTGTATCACCTCTACGAGACCTTTTGTTTGCGCCTTAAGCCACTAATACCACACCGGGAGACATAAATTAATTTATTCACACCTTATAAGCGAAGTATGCGAGGTTAAATTCTTGCAAACAGTCCTCCTGGCATCCATGAAGTTAGCAAACCTTCAAAATAACTTCATTTCATCTCAACTCAACTTGTAGATTCGCTAGAAAAATATGCTATGAAATGCTATGCAAGCATCGACGTAAATATTCCAAAGTCGAAAGATAACGAATAGTCAGGCACCTAAAAACCATCACACCCACCTGGGCTTCCCAAAGCTGCGCTAACGTTTCTGATCAGTTCTTAGTGACATGTAATTTTCTTCATATGCTAGTTAAGAACATGGAGTGTCATTGATTTCATCAGTGCGATTTTACATGGTTGATGATGGACTTTATTTGCAAGCCGCATGCATACTATGTATGTATGCGTATGCAACAATGCATACTACTATGAATACCTATGAAGGCCATCAAAAGCAAGGTATTAGGTACGTACATGAATACACATGGAAATCGATTTGGCACAAGGAACTGACATGATTGGTGAAACATAGGTTCATAAGTCATGCAATAACACATACTGTCACTTCACTTAGTGAAGATCACTGAGCAAAGATAAAGTGCACTGGCCAACAGAACAGCACAGCCAGGGAGAGACTAAGTGCGCAATAGATCCTCTCAGAAACAAAAGTCCCCGAGACATCCCCACTGCACCTCCGGGAAAAGGAGAAGGTCCATTGACACACCCTGACTGAACCCCCCCCCCCTGGGAAGCCGAGGTCCCCTTAACAACATAGCCATGGCCAACATCCCCTTCCACTTTCCTTACCAAACTTCCTTGGTACTTACCTACCTACTAAAGGAGACCAGATGGGTCTACTTGGGATTATCTTTTGAGACCAAGCCTGGTTTTGGAATTGGCACCAATAAAAAAAGACCAGTACAAATTGCACGCAATGACAGATCCAGATAACTGGGTTTGAGTTCTTTGGTAGGACCGAACAAAAGCTAATTCTCACAAATGCTCAAACTCCTTGGATTTCGAAGCTTAGCATCGAGAGCCCAGGCCAGACTGTCCATAATGGCCACTGTACGTGAAACGCAAGTGAAATATATCGTGAAATATATCGTGAAATATATAAATAATTAGAGAATGAGCCTATAGCAGCATTGTTGCATGAAATGTTCATAGTTTTCCATCAATTGTGACTGAAGCCAAATTTGGCTCCAAATCAGGCTATTGGGGATGGCTGAGACGGCTTTCCTGGACCCACGAGTGAATGCATGGTAATTACAGAGGTGAGTAAGCATCACATCAAAGCCCATCCTGGACAAACTTTGTAATTAGGCCTTCAGTCCTAGCGTTTGCCAGCTCTCGTACCTATCTAAGGAGGTAGGTAACTTGCTCCTACCTGTGCAGTGTCGCACATTCCCTTCAGGTCCCGAATGCATGGGAACTTGTGGGAAGCTTTCCCAGATGGAACTCAAAAGTGAACTGAAATGGCGACTTCCGAGGGCACAATGCACTCCAAATCATTTTTTTGTTCGCTGATCGAGCGAAGACATTATACCATGCGCTTGTTATGAAACGAAAGCACAATACATGGCGACATCTGCCAGATGCTTCCCTCAGCTATGAGTGTCTTAGACCAACGATAGAGCTATTTCAAAGTTGAGATGTAAATCTGAACTTAAATGCTCACTATAATTTCGAATAAACCATTCTCCTTTGTGCTAACCGTTCTTCAATTTTGCGATCTTCCAGTGGATAAGAGCACCGTTATGTATGTACGAAAATAATACTAAAACTACCTTTCAGATCTGTCGGATGAGGCACTGCCCTAAGTTCATCAATGGGCGGACCGCCTCTGCCTGTGGCGGTCTCTCGGTCGCCACATGTGTGCCATAGATGTGCCGGATGTGCCACAGATTGACGACATTCGGACGGAGGAGCTTTCGATACAGCGCGGAACCATGTTCCTGCAGGCCATCTCGAACGTGCTCACTCCGAGCATCCCCGTGCTGGCCACGGCGGTATCTGTCATCGGATACATGTAAGGGTGCGGGGGTCATGTTACACTGACGCTCCGGAAATCCCCGCAGTATGGAGATTCACGGAGTGTCAGTGTCATCTTATCATAGCCTACGTAGTTTCGAAGTTAACCTGCTCCAGCTTGGGGGGGGGGGGAGTATTTCACACTACGGTTTCCCGCGGATGTTGAAGAAAACGGCACGCAACAGCACGCCGAAATTTTGCATACATTTCCCACATCAAGTGGGCATGTTGCGTGCAA
Organism: Ashinkailepas kermadecensis; assembly: GCA_034440615.1. NCBI lineage: Eukaryota > Metazoa > Arthropoda > Thecostraca > Neolepadidae > Ashinkailepas > Ashinkailepas kermadecensis. The sequence goes on from JAOTOM010004263.1 coordinate 227,485, forward strand.
ATTTTTAGGTCAGGTCATATACGGTCAGCGAGTTAGTCAAGGTCAAGTGAGGTCACTTCCAAAAAGTTCAACTAGTCGCTACGCATTAACGGATGCAAATGTTTGAACGAAACTTTCAGTGTTTGGTTATCTATATGGATGTAACAAACGCACCGGAGGAAATTTTGAAGTTTTCGTTTTTGATGACTTATTAGTTTTGCATATTTGCCAGTTGGGATAAAATGGAAGATTCTGGCTAAAGTAAGCACTTTTTGTGAGGGCAAGGTGACTTAAAACAATTTTCCCGGTCCGCTCTACCCATTAGAAAACGAAAAATTCAAGAAAACGGAAAATTCAATTATTTTGAACGTTAAAAAAAAATAATAAAGGTTCAGATAGGAACACATTTTGCAGCCATGATCGATTTCGCCTTCCTTTTCTGATTCAAAATAATTGTATTTTGAAAACCTGCCACAAAATGAACTCCTCAGAGCCAAAAATATGACGTCCGTCCGACCTATCCGTGACCTATGATGTCCGTCACCCCATAGTGACGTCACTTTTTTTAGGGAGAACATGTTGGGGTGGTTTCGGGCCCTACTCGTGGAGTCCTTCCCGAACACATCGCTTTCGTCTTCGTGCAATGTTTAGTTTGGAGAATAGAGTGGGTATAAAAGGACTCCTCCGGCGGGTTGTGAACATCGGATTGGAATGACGGCGCGGGTTAATATGGGGCTCTAAGGCCCCTCCTCTCCTCTCCCTCCGACGGTCCGGGGTGGATGAAATTTCCGGCCGGTTAGGCGGGAGTTAAAAGACAAGTCTGAATGTAGCAATTGTGCCGTGACACGATGTGTCAAAAATGTCCTTGAGACATCAAGGCACCGGGGTACAAAAGGCGTGACGATTAAGATATTAAGGCATGGGGGGACAAAAGGGGGGAAGAATAAATATGGAGAGGAAAAAATTCGATTATGGGTAAAAGGCGTGACGATTACGATATTAAGGCACGGAGGTACAAAAGGCGTCACGATCGGGCCGGACAGGACCACCTAGCTGAGATGAACCTGTGCCGCATGTGCACGGCAGCGGACTCGCTCGGCTTCACTCTCGCTCGTAATCGGCGAAAGTGAAGCCGGAGCGATTCAGCTCTCGTGTGTATGGAACACAGATGTGCATGTGAATAATCCGGCCCGGTCGATACCAAACCCAAGCATCCTTCTTCGGAATATATTTAATCATTTTGTTGCAACGCTTCAATTCATACCTTTTGCCAGAATCAAGCACATTTATCTAAATTTGTATCGATGTGGGGGCCAGAAAGTCATATGACGCGGCGCGCCACCGGAGCACGCGACCCATCATTTGCGTTTTTCAGATCAGATCAGATCAGCGTACACTTTCCGAATGGCCAGCACGGCTGCACCAATTGACTGGAGAGACGTGCCTTACTCCTGGTCTTTCCTCAGAGTCAGCGGAAACGAGCTGCGAGCGGCAGAGGCCTTCATCATGTTCTCCGTGTTCAACTCCCTGCAGATGGCCGTGGGCTCGCTGCCGTACGGCATTAGAATGATCACCGAAGCCCACGTGGCTCTTAGAAGAGTACAGGTATGTGTGCTGGGGGGTAGGCCAGAGCTGTGCGCTCCATTCAGTGTTCGTATGCGATCGCCAAATGTCTGGTGGTCGAGTGGTGGCGCCACATCAGCAAGGCTCGCTTGCATGAGCTGCGGGTATGTCGGGCCGAACTTAGTGAGCCCACAGGGAGCCATTTCCCGCTGTTCCTTATGGCTTTGGTGGCTCCGAGATTCACCTCCAGGATGCGTTAGTGTTCAGGCTAATTAAATTGAACGGGAAATGCAAGTCTGCCCAGACTCCTCAGCCCTCTTCCACCGACCGGTCTGGATAGCCCAGACAAGTATACCGGTCATACCTGACGGCTGTGGGTGATCACTGCAGAACACACCCCGGTAACATTGGCAATTTTGTTTCGTATTGGTCACCGCAATCACAGCAACGAGTTTCTGCCGCGTCTGTATACTTTGTATTTTGTTGCGTAGTGGTCACATTAGTCACGGCCAGAAGTATCTGCCGCGTCTGTATACCTTGTATTTTGTTGCGTAATGGTCACCTCAGTCACGGCCAGAAGTATCTGCTGTGTCTGTGTGCACTGTATTTTGTGTACATGCGGAGTGTCAAATAAGCGTCCCTGAAATTATCGGAATGTGGTAGCAGTATATTGCTTAATCGTTTGAATATGTTGATGTTTTTCTTCATAATATCCGGTTATCAACGAGTTAGAGGTTATGGCTACCCAGACAGCAATGTTTCTTGTATGTGCCAATGCGTTGCAGCGACTGCTGCTGATGAAGGACATGGAGGTGTCTCTGGAACACTGCATCTCTGGGAACGCCATTGAAGTTGTCAATGCTACACTGGCGTGTGAAAAATCCGCTACCAAGGAGGCAAAGAGCGAAAGAAGTAAGATGTACAAAACTAACGGATGATGCTGTCGTACATGTCTATGAATGTCGTACTTTCTATTATTTGTTCACGCGCTCCCCGTTCTTCAGTATTGGAACATCAACGTAGCCCGAATGCTTGCTGGAGTAGTTTTATGAATCAAGCTCTGGTTAGCTTTATGAACAAGCTCTGGTTAGCTTCATGGAACAAGCTATCATTAGCTTATTGCTAAGCAGAGCGTGTTGCGTGAACTCGGACCGTACCGCCCCACCTGGAAATTCCAAGTCAGCGGCAGGATTTTGATCGAGAGCGTAACGTGCAGCCAATGCGTCGACACAGCCGCCCCGTGACCTCGTCCTCAACTTCACCGAGCCAGCTGCCAGCTGACCCTCCCAGGCGGCGGCTATGTGAGCACGTATAGCGACTATAACCTTGTCTTGCCAGGGCAGTGGAGATCAATGTACGTCTGCGCTCAACCTTACTAAGCTGTCGAGGCGGTCATCGTTCTATCACGCTGCACTTCAGATTGCTCGTGTTTTCGCTGCTACTGAGACATGTCAATGCAATATTACCTCCAAGTTTTCCAGCTATCGCAACTCATCTTATGTCCCTAGGTTCACTTGTTCGCAATAAGCACAAGTACTTATTGCCGTAGGGTTTCTATGTTTCTACCTGAGCTACCATTCAGGTGGCGTTTTCACCGCGTTCCGTCTCGTGGCCGCTGTCTGGTCTCGTGACGACAGCCGCCCGACTCCACAGAGAAGCAGGCGCGTGCCGCCCAGACGTGCCTGTGACCGTTGTCTGGTCTCGTGACGACAGCCGCCCGACTCCACAGAGAAGCAGGCGCGTGCCGCCCAGACGTGCCTGTGACCGTTGTCTGGTCTCGTGACGACAGCCGCCCGACTCCACAGAGAAGCAGGCGCGTGCCGCCCAGACGTGCCTGTGACCGTTGTCTGGTCTCGTGACGACAGCAGCCCGACTACCCAGAGAAGCAGGCACGTGCCACCCAGACTTGCCTGTGACCGTTTTCTGGTCTCGTGACGACAGCCGCCCGACTCCCCAGGGAAACAGGCGCGTGCCGCCCAGACGTGCCTGTGGCCGTTGTCTGGTCTCGTGACGACAGCCGACCGACTCCCCAGAGAAGCAGGCGCGTGCCGCCCAGACGTGCCTGTGACCGTTGTCTGGTCTCGTGACGACAGCCTCCCGACTCCACAGAGAAGCAGGCGCGTGCCGCCCAGACGTGCCTGTGACCGTTATCTGGTCTCGTGACGACAGCCGCCCGACTCCCCAAAGAAACAGGCGCGTGCCACCCAGACGTGCCTGTGGCCGTTGTCTGGTCTCGTGACAACAGCCGCCCGACTCCCCAGAGAAGCAGGCGCGTGCCACCCAGACGTGCCTGTGACCGTTGTCTGGTCTCGTGACGACAGCCGCCCGACTCCACAGAGAAGCAGGCGCGTGCCGCCCAGACGTGCCTGTGACCGTTGTCTGGTCTCGTGACGACAGCCGCCCGACTCCCACAGAGAAGCAGGCGCGTGCCGCCCAGACGTGCCTGTGACCGTTGTCTGGTCTCGTGACGACAGCCGCCCGACTCCACAGAGAAGCAGGCGCGTGCCGCCCAGACGTGCCTGTGACCGTTGTCTGGTCTCGTGACGACAGCCGCCCGACTCCACAGAGAAGCAGGCGCGTGCCGCCCAGACGTGCCTGTGACCGTTGTCTGGTCTCGTGACGACAGCCGCCCGACTCCACAGAGAAGCAGGCGCGTGCCACCCAGACGTGCCTGTGACCGTTGTCTGGTCTCGTGACGACAGCCGACCGACTCCACAGAGAAGCAGGCGCGTGCCGCCCAGACGTGCCTGCCGCGGGTGATCTCGTCGCCGAGGATGCCGCTGCCGCCGCAGGCGCCGCTGATGTCGCGGCTGCGAGCCTTCAGCGAGCGACGCCGTCGGCCCACCAGCAGCGAGCTAAGTCTGGACGCCGAGACTCAGACCCGGGCCGAGGTGGTGCTGACCGGCATCAGCGTGGCCGTGGCCGTCGGCCGGCTGGTGGGCGTGGCCGGCACTGTGGGCAGCGGCAAGACGTCACTGCTGGTCGGCATCACCGGTCAGGTGGGTGTCACGGCATTGCTGGTCAGGTGAGGGTCACGCAGCGGCTGGCCAGGTATGTGTGACGCCACTACTAGTGAGGTGCGTGTGTCGTATCTGTTGGTCAGGTCGTTGTCACGTAGCTACTGGTCAGGTGTGTCTCACGGCGCTGCCGCCCAGGTGTGTGTGTGTGTGTGTGTGACGTCACTGCTGGTCAGTATTAGTTCGGCCAGTGTATGTCGTGTAATTGTGGCGACCATTGTTCAGTGAATGGCAACGTTGTGTTTTCCATGCCTGATGTATTGGCGTTTGCAATAGCACACCTGCGAAGGCGTTTGGTACGTTGCCGTGTCCCCGACTCCGCGTGATTTGTGTCGTCAGCAGGTAATGGCCAACACCATCACCAGTGACTGTCGTCTGTCCCCAGCTGCGCGTGATGTGTGGTGTGGACCAACACCCTCACCAGTGACTGTCGTCTGTCCCCAGCTGCGCGTGATGTGTGGAGCAATGAGGCGTGCCGGCAACATGGCTGTGGTGTGGACCAACACCATCACCAGTGACTGTCGTCTGTCCCCAGCTGCGCGTGATGTGTGGAGCAGTGAGGCGTGCCGGCACCATGGCTGTGGTGTGGACCAACACCATCACCAGTGACTGTCGTCTGTCCCCAGCTGCGCGTGATGTGTGGTGTGGGCCAACACCCTCACCAGTGACTGTCGTCTGTCCCCAGCTGCGCGTGATGTGTGGAGCAGTGAGGCGTGCCGGCACCATGGCTGTGGTGTGGACCAACACCATCACCAGTGACTGTCGTCTGTCCCCAGCTGCGCGTGATGTGTGGAGCAGTGAGGCGTGCCGGCACCATGGCTGTGGTGTGGACCAACACCATCACCAGTGACTGTCGTCTGTCCCCAGCTGCGCGTGATGTGTGGAGCAGTGAGGCGTGCCGGCACCATGGCTGTGGTGTGGACCAACACCCTCACCAGTGACTGTCGTCTGTCCCCAGCTGCGCGTGACGTGTGGAGCAGTGAGGCGTGCCGGCACCATGGCTGTGGTGTGGACCAACACCATCACCAGTGACTGTCGTCTGTCCCCAGCTGCACGTGACGTGTGGTGTGGGCCAACACCCTCACCAGTGACTGTCGTCTGTCCCCAGCTGCGCGTGATGTGTGGTGTGGACCAACACCCTCACCAGTGACTGTCGTCTGTCCCCAGCTGCGCGTGATGTGTGGTGTGGACCAACACCCTCACCAGTGACTGTCGTCTGTCCCCAGCTGCGCGTGATGTGTGGAGCAGTGAGGCGCGCCGGCACCATGGCTGTGGTGTGGACCAACACCCTCACCAGCGACTGTCGTCTGTCCCCAGCTGCGTGTGACGTGAGGTGTGGGCCAACACCCTCACCAGTGACTGTCGTCTGTCCCCAGCTGCGCGTGATGTGTGGTGCAGTGAGGCGCGCCGGCACCATGGCTGTGGTGTGGGTCAACACCCTCACCAGCGACTGTCGTCTGTCCCCAGCTGCGCGTGATGTGTGGTGCAGTGAGGCGCGCCGGCACCATGGCTGTGGTGTGGACCTACACCCTCACCAGTGACTGTCGTCTGTCCCCAGCTGCGCGTGATGTGTGGTGTGGACCAACACCCTCACCAGTGACTGTCGTCTGTCCCCAGCTGCGCGTGATGTGTGGTGCAGTGAGGCGTGCCGGCACCATGGCTGTGGTGTGGACCAACACCCTCACCAGTGACTGTCGTCTGTCCCCAGCTGCACGTGATGTGTGGTGTGGACCAACACCCTCACCAGTGACTGTCGTCTGTCCCCAACTGCGCGTGATGTGTGGTGTGGACCAACACCCTCACCAGCGACTGTCGTCTGTCCCCAGCTGCGCGTGACGTGTGGTGCAGTGAGGCATGCCGGCACCATGGCTGTGGTGTGGACCAACACCCTCACCAGTGACTGTCCTGTGGCGTGGACCAACACCCTCACCAGTGACTGTCGTCTGTCCCCAGCTGCGCGTGATGTGTGGTGCAGTGAGGCGTGCCGGCACCATGGTTGTGGTGTGGACCAACACCCTCACCAGTGACTGTCCTGTGGTGTGGACCAACACCCTCACCGGTGACTGTCGTCTGTCCCCAGCTGTGCGTGACGTGTGGTGCAGTGAGGCGCGCCGGCACCACGGCTGTGGTGTGGACCAACACCCTCACCAGTGACTGTCGTCTGTCCCCAGTTACGCGTGATGTGTGTAGCAGTGAGGCGTGCCGGCACCATGGCTGTGGTGTGGACCAACACCCTCACCAGTGACTGTCGTCTGTCTCCAGCTGCGCGTGATGTGTGGTGCAGTGAGGCGCGCCGGCACCATGGCTGTGGTGCCGCAGCGGGCCTGGATATTCAGCGGTACGGTGCGCGACAACATCCTGTTCGGCCGACCCATGCTGCCAGAGCTGTACCAACGCACCCTGGCAGTGTGTGCCCTCAAACCAGACCTGGACATGATGGACAACGGAGACCTGTCCGAGATCGGCGAACGGGGCGTAAATCTCAGGTGAGACAGGTTCAGGCAGGCAACCTGACGACGGAAGGGTTCAGAACCAGCAAGTAGCTAACTTTGAATAAGACCAATGTCGGCGGACAATCTGAGGTGGGATATGTTCAGAATCAAATAGCAAAGGGTTAACCTGCAGTGGAAGAGGGGCAATGCAAGGTCGGGGACCGAGTTACATCCTGCAGTAGCGCCAGACACAGGGCTGGGAAGGTTTAACTCGACTCGAAGACAAACAGCGAGCCTAATTGTTAGAAAATATATTATTATGGTTCTCTATTGGTATGAAAGGCTTTTTGAGGTGAGAGACTAAATAATTTCCTTATTGCTTATGCAAGGGCAGTTTTCAAATTTTCGCAAGATCAACATTGTTTACCCAATGGTGGAAGCAGTATGATGTTTGATACACATAGTTGCACCAAAAAAGAGTGCAATTATACCCTAAGTGTAGAAATGCCTAGATGCTATGCTATTGATAACCTAATTCTTATTCGCACATTGACCAAACCGGAGAGACGTCCGGTAGTCAGACATGTGTTCGGCATTAGTGTGAGCTGGGCAGTACCGCTAGAGTGGTGTCTGGTGTGGATCAGACGTGGCCGATCGTCCCTTAACAATACACGTGATCAGACAGTATATAGCGATGCATGAAAGGACTAATGAGCATAAGTATGTCCATTGGAATTGTAAATGACATCTGTTTAGTATTACTGTTTGCACACATGACCGATAATCCCCTGCTCTGCAATTACTCGAAGAAGTCCCTGAGCGCACACATGGCATGGCAGCGATAAATTATTCGTGAAATAGGGTGGAATATACCACTTTCTGAACACTCAATCGACATCCTTCTTCAAGAGGTATCGACATCCTGCTACTTGATGCATGCTTATGAAGTCTTCTTGTCTCCCTTCTAACAGTATCTCGAGAGCATGTGCATGCTCTCGCTGAGGAATGGTGACACGAACATTTCGCATACACGAACATTTCGCAATGCAATTTCAAGTAAAGAGATTACCTATAATATGATATGGAATACCATGCCAGTTTATAGCATAGTTATTATTCTCCCTATCCCAAATCTCTTCTTAATTTATGAATCTCAACACAAATGATACACAGTCATAAGGTCCTACACTACTTCCTCAAATTTGAGGCTGAAGGACGCATTTTAAATGACACTAATTCAATGGCAAATTTCGACATCCTACTGGGCTCGTTTCGACATCTCACACGTAACGAAAAACCATTATTTTAACCCTGTGTCATGGTCACATGCTTAAGCACCACAATATGCCAAATCACAGAATCTCCCCTCAGAAACAAGTCAGACATTTCCTTTTCTGGAAAAGTTCTAGTATAGTTGCTGAAAAGAACGTCTCGGGCATTACTCGAATCTCCTGTACCGTGTGTCGCCCTCACCGGCTATGTGCGTGTATATCCAGCACCTGTACCATATGTCTCCCTCACCACCTGCACAGTGTGTCGCCCTCACCACCTGTACGGTGTGTCACCCTCACCACCTGCACAGTGTGTCGTCCTCACCACCTGTACAGTGTGTCGCCCTCACTACCTGTACTGTGTGTCACCTTCACCACCTGTACCGTGTGTCGCCCTCACCACCTGTACTTTGTGTCGCCCTCACCACCTGTACCCTGTGTCACCTTCACCACCTGTACAGTGTGTCGGCCTCACCACCTGTACAGTGTGTCGCCCTCACCACCTGTACATTGTGTCGTCCTCACCACCTGTACAGTATGTCGCCTTCACCACTTGCACAGTATGTCGTCCTCACCACCTGTACAGGGTATCGTCCTCACCACCTGTACGGTGTGTCGCCCTCACCACCTGTACCGTGTGTCGCCTTCACCACCTGTACGGTGTGTCACCCTCACCACCTGTACGGTGTGTCGTCCTCACCACCTGTACTGTGTGTCGCCCTCACCACCTGTACTTTGTGTCGCCCTCACCACCTGTACCCTGTGTCACCTTCACCACCTGTACGGTGTGTCGCCCTCACCACCTGTACCGTGTGTCGCCCTCACCACCTGTACAGTGTGTCGTCCTCACCACCTATACCGTGTGTCGACCTCACCACCTGTACAGTATGTCGCCCTCACCACCTGTACAGTGTATCGTCCTCACCACCTGTACCGTGTGTCTCCCTCACCACCTGTACCGTGTGTCGCCCTCACCACCTGTACCGTGTGTCGCCCTCACCACCTGTACCGTGTGTCGCCCTCACCACCTGTACCGTGTGTCGCCCTCACCACCTGTACGGTGTGTCGCCCGCACCGCCTGTATCCGTGTGTCTCCTCACAACCTGTACCGTGTGTCCCCTCACCACCTGTACCGTGTCGTCTCACCACCTTAGTGTGTCCTCACACCTGAGTGTGTGCCCTCACCACCTGTACCGTGTGTCGCCTACCACCTGTACCGTGTGTCCCTCACCACCTGTACTGTGTCGCCCTCACCACCTGTACCGTGTGTCGCCTCACCACCTGTGCGGTGTCGCCCTCACCACCTGTACCGTGTGCTCCTTCACACCTGTATGTTCCCTACCACCTGTACGTGTGTCGCCCCACCGCCTGTATCCGTGTGTCCCCTACCACCTGTACGTGTGTCGCCCTCACCACCTTACCGTGTGTCTCACCTGTCGTGTTCCTCACCACCTGTACAGTGTGTCTCCCTCACCACCTGTACGGTGTGTCGCCCTCACCACCTGTACCGTGTGTCTCCCTCACCACCTGTACGGTGTGTCTCCCTCACCCCACCTGTACAGTATGTCCCCTCACCACCTGTACATTGTATCGTCCTCACCACCTGTACCGTGTGTCGCCCTCACCACCTGTACCGTGTGTCGCCCTCACCACCTGTACGGTGTGTCGCCCGAACCGCCTGTATCCGTGTGTCTCCCTCACCACCTGTACGGTGTGTCGTCCTCACCACCTGTACCGTGTGTCGCCCTCACCACCTGTACGGTGTGTCGCCCGCACCGCCTGTATCCGTGTGTCTCCCTCACCACCTGTACGGTGTGTCGCCCTCACCACCTGTACCGTGTGTCTCCCTCACCACCTGTACCGTGTGTCTCCCTCACCACCTGTACCGTGTGTCGCCCTCACCACCTGTACGGTGTGTCGCCCGCACCGCCTGTATCCGTGTGTCTCCCTCACCACCTGTACGGTGTGTCGCCCTCACCACCTGTACCGTGTGTCTCCCTCACCACCTGTACCGTGTGTCTCCCTCACCACCTGTACCGTGTGTCGCCCTCACCACCTGTACCGTGTGTCTCCCTCACCACCTGTACATTGTATCGTCCTCACCACCTGTACCGTGTGTCTCCCTCACCACCTGTACCGTGTGTCTCCCTCACCACCTGTACCGTGTGTCGCCCTCACCACCTGTACGGTGTGTCGCCCGCACCGCCTGTATCCGTGTGTCTCCCTCACCACCTGTACGGTGTGTCGTCCTCACCACCTGTACCGTGTGTCGCCCTCACCACCTGTACGGTGTGTCGCCCGCACCGCCTGTATCCGTGTGTCCCCTCACCACCTGTGCGGTGTGTCGCCCTCACCACCTGTACCGTGTGTCACCTTCACCACCTATACCGTGTCGTCGACCTCACCACCTGTACAGTATGTCGCCCTCACCACCTGTACAGTGTCTCGTCCTCACCACCTGTACCGTGTGTCTCCTCACCACATGTACAGTGTGTCGCCCTCACCACCTGTACAGTATGTCGCCCTCACCACCTGTACCGTGTGTGTCGTCTCCTCACCACCTGTACCGTGTGTCGCCCTCACCACCTGTACCGTGTGTCGCCCTCACCAACCTGTACCGTGTCGACCTCACCACCTGTACAGTATGTCGCCCTCACCACCTGTACATTGTATCGTCCTCACCACCTGTACCGTGTGTCGCCCGCACCACCTGTACCGTGTGTCGACCTCACCACCTGTACAGTATGTCACCCTCACCACCTGTACCGTGTGTCTCCCTCACCACCTGTACCGTGTGTCTCCCTCACCACCTGTACCGTGTGTCGCCCTCACCACCTGTACCGTGTGTCGACCTCACCACCTGTACAGTATGTCGCCCTCACCACCTGTACAGTGTATCGTCCTCACCACCTGTACCGTGTGTCTCCCTCACCACCTGTACCGTGTGTCGCCCTCACCACCTGTACCGTGTGTCGACCTCACCACCTGTACAGTATGTCGCCCTCACCACCTGTACAGTGTATCGTCCTCACCACCTGTACCGTGTGTCGCCCTCACCACCTGTACCGTGTGTCGACCTCACCACCTGTATAGTATGTCGCCCTCACCACCTGCACCCTGTGTCACCTTCACCACCTGTACAGTGTGTCGCCCGCACCGCCTGTATCCGTGTGTCTCCCTCACCACCTGTACGGTGTGTCGTCCTCACCACCTGTACCGTGTGTCGCCCTCACCACCTGTACGGTGTGTCGCCCGCACCGCCTGTATCCGTGTGTCTCCCTCACCACCTGTACGGTGTGTCGCCCTCACCACCTGTACCGTGTGTCTCCCTCACCACCTGTACGGTGTGTCGTCCTCATCACCTGTACGGTGTGTCGCCCTCACCACCTGTACCGTGTGTCGCCCTCACCACCTGTACCGTGTGTCGCCCTCACCACCTGTACCGTGTGTCGCCCTCACCACCTGTACAGTGTGTCGCCCGCACCGCCTGTATCCGGGTGTCTCCCTCACCACCTGTACCGTGTGTCTCCCTCACCACCTGTACGGTGTGTCTCCCTCACCACCTGTACAGTATGTCACCCTCACCACCTGTACAGTGTATCGTCCTCACCACCTGTACCGTGTGTCGCCCTCATCACCTGTATCGTGTGTCGCCCTCACCACCTGTACCGTGTGTCGCCCTCACCACCTGTACCGTGTGTCGCCCGCACCGCCTGTATCCGTGTGTCTCCCTCACCACCTGTACCGTGTGTCTCCCTCACCACCTGTACCGTGTGTCGTCCTCACCACCTATACCGTGTGTCGACCTCACCACCTGTACAGTATGTCGCCCTCACCACCTGTACAGTGTATCGTCCTCACCACCTGTACCGTGTGTCTCCCTCACCACCTGTACCGTGTGTCGTCCTCACCACCTATACCGTGTGTCGACCTCACCACCTGTACAGTATGTCTCCCTCACCACCTGTACAGTGTATCGTCCTCACCACCTGTACCGTGTGTCTCCCTCACCACCTGTACCGTGTGTCGTCCTCACCACCTATACCGTGTGTCGACCTCACCACCTGTACAGTATGTCGCCCTCACCACCTGTACAGTGTATCGTCCTCACCACCTGTACGGTGTGTCGCCCTCACCACCTGTACCGTGTGTCGCCCTCACCACCTGTACATTGTATCGTCCTCACCACCTGTACCGTGTGTCGCCCGCACCACCTGTACCGTGTGTCGACCTCACCACCTGTACAGTATGTCGCCCTCACCACCTGTACCGTGTGTCTCCCTCACCACCTGTACCGTGTGTCTCCCTCACCACCTGTACCGTGTGTCGCCCTCACCACCTGTACCGTGTGTCGTCCTCACCACCTGTACCGTGTGTCACCTCACCACCTGTACCGTATGTCTCCCTCACCACCTGTACCAGTGTGTCACCCTCACCACCTGTACCGTGTGTCGCCCTCACCACCTGTACATTGTATCGTCCTCCACCTGTACCGTGTGTCGCCCTCACCACCTGTACTTGTTGCCTCCCCTGTACGTGTGTGCCTCCCCTGTCGTTGTCCTCCACCTGTACCGTGTGTGCCTACCACCTGTACGTTTCCTCACCACCTGTACATTGTGTCGCCCTCACCACCTGTACCGTGTGTCGACCTCACCACCTGTACCGTGTGTCGCCCTCACCACCTGTACCGTGTCGTCCTCACCACCTGTACCGTGTGTCGCCCTCACCACCTGTACAGTAGTCGCCCTCACCACCTGTACCGTGTGTCCCCTCACCACCTGTACATTGTGTCGTCCTCACCACCTGTACCGTATGTCGCCCTCACCACCTGTACCATGTGTCTCCCTCACCACCTGTACCGTGTGTCCCCTCACCACCTGTACCGTGTGTCGCCCTCACCACCTGTACCGTGTGTCGCCCTCACCACCTGTACAGTATGTCGCCCTCACCACCTGTACCGTGTGTCTCCCTCACCACCTGTACCGTGTGTCTCCCTCACCACCTGTACAGTATGTCGCCCTCACCACCTGTACCGTGTGTCCCCTCACCACCTGTACCGTGTGTCGCCCTCACCACCTGTACCGTGTGTCGCCCTCACCACCTGTACCGTGTGTCGCCCTCACCACCTGTACCGTGTCGCCCTCACCACCTGTACAGTGTCGCCCTCACCACCTGTACAGTATGTCACCCTCACCACCTGTACAGTGTATCGTCCTCACCACCTGTACCGTGTGTCGACCTCACCACCTGTACCGTGTGTCGACCTCACCACCTGTACAGTATGTCGCCCTCACCACCTGTACCGTGTGTCTCCCTCACCACCTGTACCGTGTGTCGCCCTCACCACCTGTACCGTGTGTCGCCCTCACCACCTGTACAGTATGTCGCCCTCACCACCTGTACCGTGTGTCGCCCTCACCACCTGTACCGTGTGTCGCCCTCACCACCTGTACCGTGTGTCGCCCTCACCACCTGTACCGTGTGTCGACCTCACCACCTGTACAGTATGTCGCCCTCACCACCTGTACAGTGTATCGTCCTCACCACCTGTACCGTGTGTCTCCCTCACCACCTGTACCGTGTGTCGCCCTCACCACCTGTACCGTGTGTCGACCTCACCACCTGTACAGTATGTCGCCCTCACCACCTGCACCCTGTGTCACCTTCACCACCTGTACAGTGTGTCGCCCGCACCGCCTGTATCCGTGTGTCTCCTCACCACCTGTACGGTGTGTCGTCCTCACCACCTGTACCGTGTGTCGCCCTCACCACCTGTACGGTGTGTCGCCCGCACCGCCTGTATCCGTGTGTCTCCCTCACCACCTGTACGGTGTGTCGCCCTCACCACCTGTACCCTGTGTCACCTTCACCACCTGTACCGTGTGTCGCCCTCACCACCTATACCGTGTGTCGACCTCACCACCTGTACAGTATGTCGCCCTCACCACCTGCACCCTGTGTCACCTTCACCACCTGTACAGTGTGTCGCCCGCACCGCCTGTATCCGTGTGTCGCCCTCACCACCTGTACGGTGTGTCGCCCTCACCACCTGTACCCTGTGTCACCTTCACCACCTGTATCCGTGTGTCGCCCTCACCACCTGTACCGTGTGTCGACCTCACCACCTGTACAGTATGTCGCCCTCACCACCTGCACCCTGTGTCACCTTCACCACCTGTACAGTGTGTCGCCCGCACCGCCTGTATCCGTGTGTCTCCCTCACCACCTGTACGGTGTGTCGCCCTCACCACCTGTACCGTGTGTCTCACCACCTGTACGGTGTGTCGCCCTCACCACCTGTACCGTGTGTCGCCCGCACCGCCTGTATCCGTGTGTCTCCCTCACCACCTGTACGGTGTGTCGCCCTCACCACCTGTACCCTGTGTCACCTTCACCACCTGTACGGTGTGTCGCCCTCACCACCTTATACCGTGTGTCGACCTCACCACCTGTACAGTATGTCGCCCTCACCACCTGTACAGTGTGTCGCCCTCACCACCTGTATCCGTGTGTCTCCCTCACCACCTGTACGGTGTGTCGCCCTCACCACCTGTACCGTGTGTCGCCCTCACCACCTGTACCGTGTGTCGCCCGCACCGCCTGTATCCGTGTGTCTCCCTCACCACCTGTACCGTGTGTCGCCCTCACCACCTGTACCGTGTGTCGTCCTCACCACCTGTACCGTGTGTCGCCCTCACCACCTGTACCGTGTGTCGCCCGCACCGCCTGTATCCGTGTGTCCCCTCACCACCTGTATCCGGTGTGTCGCCCTCACCACCTGTACCGTGTGTCTCCCTCACCACCTGTACGGTGTGTCTCCCTCACCACCTGTACGGTGTGTCGCCCGCACCGCCTGTATCCGTGTGTCTCCCTCACCACCTGTACGTGTGTCGTCCTCACCACCTGTACCGTGTGTCTCCCTCACCACCTGTACCGTGTGTCTCCCTCACCACCTGTACGGTGTGTCGCCCTCACCACCTGTACCGTGTGTCGCCCGCACCGCCTGTATCCGTGTGTCTCCCTCACCACCTGTACGGTGTGTCGCCCTCACCACCTGTACCGTGTGTCGCCCTCACCACCTGTACCGTGTGTCGCCCTCACCACCTGTACGGTGTGTCGCCCTCACCACCTGTACCGTGTGTCTCCCTCACCACCTGTACCGTGTGTCGCCCTCACCACCTGTACCGTGTGTCTCCCTCACCACCTGTACCGTGTGTCTTCCTCACCACCTGTACGGTGTGTCGCCCTCACCACCTGTACCGTGTGTCGCCCGCACCGCCTGTATCCGTGTGTCTCCCTCACCACCTGTACGGTGTGTCGCCCTCACCACCTGTACCGTGTGTCTCCCTCACCACCTGTACCGTGTGTCGCCCTCACCACCTGTACGGTGTGTCGCCCTCACCACCTGTACCGTGTGTCTCCCTCACCACCTGTACCGTGTGTCGCCCTCACCACCTGTACGGTGTGTCGCCCTCACCACCTGTACGGTGTGTCGCCCTCACCACCTGTACGGTGTGTCGCCCTCACCACCTGTACGGTGTGTCGCCCTCACCACCTGTACCGTGTGTCTCCCTCACCACATGTACAGTGTGTCGCCCTCACCACCTGTACGGTGTGTCGTCCTCACCACCTGTACCGCGTGTCGCCTCCACCACCGGTGTCCGTGTGTCGCCATCACCACCTATACCGTGTGTCGCCCTCACCACCTGTACAGTGTGTAGTCCTCACCACCTGTACAGTATTTCGCCCTCACCACTGCACAGTGTGTCGTTCTCACCACCTATACTGTGGGTCGCCCTCACCACCTGTACAGTATGGCACCCTCACCACCTGTACAGTATGTCACCGTCACCACCTGTACAGTATGTCACCCTCACCACCTGTACATTGTGTCGTCCTCACCACCTGTAGTGTGTCGCCTTCACCACTTGCACTGTATGTCACCCTCACCACCTGTACAGTATGTCACCCTCACCACCTGTACAATATGTCACCCTCACCACCTGTACCGTGTGTCGTCCTCACCACTCATACCGTGGGTCGCCCTCACCACCTGTACAGTATATCACCCTCACCACCTGTACCGTGTGTCGTCCTCACCACCTGTACCGAGTGTCGTCATCACCACTTGTACAGTGTGTCGCCCTCACCACCTGTACCGTGTGTCGCCCACACCACCTGTAAAGTATGTCGCCCTCACCACCTGTACAGTTTGTCGTCCTCACCACCTGTGCAGTGTGTCGACCTCACCACCTGTACTGTGGGGGTGGGCATGACCGAGTGGTTAAGGTGTTGGGCTCTGGGTACTAAAGGTTCCGGGTTCGACACTCGCACCGCTCGGGACATTTCCCAATTCTGCGGCCCACCGGCGAAACAGTGTGGGGGGCGCCATTAGCCGTGAATGTGCAAAAAGCGCGTCGTGAACCACCCAATAAACAAACAAACACCTGTCCTGTGTGTCTCCCTCACCGCCTGTACAGTATGTTGCCCTCACCACCTGTACAGTGTGCCGCCCTCACAATCTGTACAGTGTGTCGCCCTAACCACCTGTACAGTGTGTCGCCCTCACCACCTGTACAATGTGTCGCACTCACCACCTGTACAGTGTGTCGCCCTCACCACCTGTACAGTGTGTCGCCCTCACCACTTGTACAGTGTGTCGCCCTCACCACCTGTACAGTGTGTCGCCCTAACCACCTGTACAGTGTGTCGCCCTCACCACCTGTACAATGTGTCGCACTCACCACCTGTACAGTGTGTTGCCCTCACCACCTGTACAGTGTGTCGCCCTCACCACTTGTACAGTGTGTCGCCCTCACCACCTCTACCGTGTGTCGCTCTCACCTCCTGTACAGTGTGTCGCCCTCACCACCTGTACAGTGTGTCGCCCTCACCGCCTGTACAATGTGTCTCCCTCACCGCCTGTTACATGTGTCGCCCTCGCCACCTGTACAGTGTGTCGCCCTCACCACCTGTACAGTGTGTCGCCCTCACCACCTGTACAATGTGTCGCACTCGCCACCTGTACAGTGTGTCGCCCTCAGCACCTGTACAGTGTGTCGCCCTCACCTCCTGTCGCCCTCACCTCCTGTCGCCCTCACCACCTCGCCCTCACCACCTGTCCGTGCGTCGCCCTCACCACCTGCGTCCGTTATATTCAGCGGAGGTCAGAAGCAGCGCGTGAACCTGGCCCGTGCAGTATATGCCGACGCCGACATCTACCTGCTGGATGACCCGCTGAGTGCAGTCGACAGCCAGGTCGGACAGCACATTTTCCAGCAGTGTATCTGCGGCACCCTCCGCGACAAGACCGTGATGCTCGTGTCGCATGGGGTGCAGGTGAGATAGACGAGTGTCGCATGGGGTGCAGGTGAGATATACGAGTGTCGCATGGGGTGCAGGTCATATCAACAAGTGTCGCATGGTGTGTGTGCGAGACATGGGAATGTCGCATGGGGTGCAGGTGAGATAGACCAGTGTCACATATGGTGCAGGTGAAATAGACGAGTGTCGCAAGGGGTGTGGGCGATACATATGAATGTCGCATTTGGTGCACGTGAGATATACGATTGTCGCATGGTCGCATGGAATGCAGGTGAGATAGACGAGTGTCGCATAGGTGTGGTCGAGGTAGAAGAGTGTCGCATGGGGTGCAGGTGAGGAAGTAGAGCGTCGCATTTGTGTCGGTGAGGCAGAATGAGATCATGGCGTGCATATTCTAGTTGCCACTTTTTGGCAAAATACGACAATGGCAAATCGATAAAATAGCATGCGTGCTTTTTTGTTGTGTGCCATGCCAGGATGTGCTGTCCCATTGCCGCGCCAGTGCTGCCTATCTTTAGGATAAAATTACAGCATGGATCGAGAATTTCCTTTTTGCTGAGTCCAAGGTTCCGAGATGCCAAACGGAAAATATTTGCGTACATACATGGAAGTGCTTTGATGATGCTGAATGCTGATTTAGTCATTATGTGAAATGTATTGCAGCTCTGCTATTAGTTGTCGTCTTCACTCATCAATTTTTTTTGGCTCCTTAATATGGCCACTGTCTTTGCGCCGAGCCTTTGGCAGCCATCCTCCAACGTGCCGTACCATATGCTGTGCCGTGCCAGAATTTGCCGTGGCTGTGTCGCATCCCGTGCCGATTTTTGAGACAAAGTGACAACTCTGGTGCATATCCACATTTGGTGAGGCAGAAGTGTGTCACATGGAGCATAAGACAACAACATGCTGTCGGATTCATCTAGTTGAGAGGTAGATTTGCATGCTGCTTGTATTGAAATATATGACCCATGTATGCCGTATATCTGACGGTCCGAGACAGATAGAGAGAGAGGGAGAGAGAGTCGATATGGCGATATGGCAATAGGGATATAGAGATATAGAATTCATGGCTGGAGCTCCCGGGTGGATCAAGGCGTCAAGATCCCGCTGGTTTTTTCCATGCTAAAATAGGTGTAGAAATATAAAGACATAGATATATAGAAATAGAGGTCGAGATAGAGAAGAGAGGTGGAGGGGAGAGGACAATCTGTGTTGGTCGTGTATCTATGGGTTTACATTGGAACGCCCAGACAGACTAATACACACATGTTGTGAAGCAAACAGTAGTGACAGCAACCGTACACACAATGACAGTACGCACAGGGTAGACTGACACACGCGTTATGAAATAAGTAGTAGTGACAGTAACAGGACACACAGTAACATACACACATGACAGACTGGCACGCGTTATGAAATAGCAGTAGTGACAGTGACAGGACACACAGTAACAGTATGCACAGGACAGACTGGCATACGTGTTATGAAGCAAGCAGTTGTGGACACAGCTTCATGCTAGTGCATCGCGTGCAACTAGTCCGGGAAGCACTAGTCTGCAACTAGTCTGACCTCTATCAGAGGGATGGCCTGCACTTCTCCGAGAAGGCGGTGCAAGTGTTAGGCAAAGTATATGAACATGTCCTTCAGGGAAACTAGATAATGGGGTGGGGAGGGAAGAATTGGCATTGCCATCTCAGGGATATCCCAATAGTGACAGCATAGGCAATAGAACCTCACAGTCAGCAAATAGGGGTAGCAGTAGATCAAGGGGGCAGAGTGGTAGCTCATCCAGAGATGATAGAGCTACTCAACATGAAAAAGCCAAAGTGGGTCATGGAACTTTTGTTAAGTGTATGATGCTTAATGCTCAGAGCATTCGATCCAAATTTGATGAGTTCAAGTGTTATGTTGCTGAGGAGAAACAAGATTTTGTTTGCATTACTGAGGCATGGGTCAGTGAGGGATATTTTGGGGATAACTTGCAGGACCATGAGATCTAGGGATACAATATGTTTTCATGCAATAGGGGTCCAGCAGTGAATGGAGGTGGTGTAATGCTCTATGTGAAAAGCTTATACAGTTCTCAATAAGTAGCAGATGGGGTAAAAAATGTGTCTGTGGAGTCCATTTGGCTTGATGTTGCTGTGGGAAAAGGCAACAGCAATAAACTGAGGATAGGAGCTTTGTATCGATCAGGAACCTTGCCACATTCTCAGCAACTGGAGCTCGATAAGGTGATTTGTGAGGAAATCAGTAGAAACTTTCAGAGGAAATGCCTTATTCTTGGTGACTTTAATCTAAAAGGATATGAAAATGTTGGTGTTGGCTCCCCATCATGTAAACTGTTTAGGAAATGCCTTGAAGAGGACTTGTTCTTACACCAGTTTGTAACAGAACCAACCAGGCAGGGCTCATTCTTGGACCTTGTCTTCTCAGATTTAAGTGATTTAGTTCAAGACTTGACTGTAGGAGAAACTCTGGGAAGAAGTGACCATAACATAGTGAGATTCAAGGCACAGGTATCAGGGACAATCAAGAATAAATTGGCAAAGATTCCAAATTTTAACAGGGCAGACTTTGACTGCATGAGAGAGGCTTTCAGTGCCATAAAATGGGACGAAAAATTCACTGATTTAAATGCCTGTTAAATGTGGGAAAAGTTCAAATCCTACTTGAGGGAAATTCAGATTAGACATGTCCCCCAAAAGCAAAGGCGCAAAAGAAGGGTAGGAAAGCCAGCATGGCTTACACCAGATGTGATGAAAGCAATTAATGCTAAGAAAGGTGTATTTAGAGTAGTTAAGGAAGCTTCAAATATCGTAAATCTAAGGTCGTATCAAAAATCTAGAGATGCTGTGAAGCAGAAAATCAGAGCAGCAAAGCGAGCAAAAGAATTGGATTTGGCTAGGAACTGTAATGGGGCAGTAAAAAGTTCTTTAGTTTCTACAAGCTAAGTAAAGTTCCAAGCACAATTGGTCCACTGGAAGTAAATGGGACTATATTGAGTGAGGATGGTGAGATGGTTGAAGAGCTGAGCAAGCAGTTTAAATCAGTGTTTACAGTGGAGGATGTGACTAATCTGCCAACCGTGAACCACAGTTCAGTGACAGGTGATCAGATACACGATGTTGATTTCATTGATAGTGATATTGTTTTCAATTATATCAGAAAATAAAGCCAAACAAGGGAGCAGGACCCCATGGAATTTATGCTAGGGTATTGCGGGAAGCTGAAAAGGAAGTGGCAATTCCACTTAGTATAATATTTTGTAGATCAGTTTTGCAAAATGAAATTCCAACAGATTGGAACAGGGCAAATGTAGTTCCTATTTTCAAGAATGGAGAAAGAGGGAAAGTTGAAAACTATAGGCCAGTAAGCCTCACATCCCTAGTCTGCAAGGTACTCGAATCAATTATCAAGGATATAATAGTTAGCTTTCTGGAAGGAAACAGATTGATTCAAGATACTCCACATGGGTTTAGAAAAGGGCGATCGTGTCTCACAAATCTCTTGGACTTTTTGAATTTTGCTACAGAACAATTTGATCAG
Organism: Ashinkailepas kermadecensis; assembly: GCA_034440615.1. NCBI lineage: Eukaryota > Metazoa > Arthropoda > Thecostraca > Neolepadidae > Ashinkailepas > Ashinkailepas kermadecensis. The sequence goes on from JAOTOM010004263.1 coordinate 248,620, forward strand.
GGAAATCAGGTTGATGTAGCATATATTGACTTTAGTAAGGCCTTTGACAAGGTACCCCATAAACGGTTAATGATGCAGCTTCAGGTCCATGGTATTGCAGGTAACATCCTAAAATGGATAGAGTTGTGGCTTTCAGATAGACAGCAGAGAGTGATGCTAAATGGTACAAAGTCATCATGGCAAAATGTTCTTAGTGGAGTCCCCCAGGGGTCGGTACTGGGGCCACTATTGTTCATTATATATGTGAATAGCATTGAATGTGGCCTAAGCAGTAAGGTTTTGAAACTTGCGGATGATTTGAAGATCTTTAGGGCAATAACAGGGCACAATGAGCAGGTTTTGCTGCAGAAAGACTTAGACGAGCTTGTGAAGTGGTCCGAAAAATGGCAAATGAAGTTTAATTTTGATAAGTGCAAAGTCATGCATGTAGGTAGGCAGCATATGAAGACTCCATACTTGATGGGTGGCCAAGTACTATCTGTGACTCAGCATGAGAAGGACTTAGGTGTTATTTTGAACACAAAATTGGGGGCATCAGAACAGACCAAAGAAGCCAGGAAGAAGGCACTAAGAATGCTTGGGGCAATACAGAGGAATGTGTCATACAAAAGTGAGGTCATCAGGAAGCTTTACTGTGCATATGTCAGGCTACATTTGGAATACTGTGTCCAAGCTTGGTCTCCTAGTTATGAGAAATATTGTTGGCTTTTAGAGAGAGTACAAAAGAGGGCAACAAAAATGGTTAATGGTATAGGCAGCCTGGCATATGAGGAAAGACTAAAGAAATTGAATATGTTTTCACTTAGATATAGAAGGCTGAGAGGACATCTCATCGAGGTTTTTAAATTTGTTCATGGTCAGGAACAGGGATATATGAGGGAAATGTTTGAATTTAACAGAAATGATGCAATTAGAGGTCATCAATTCAAAATTAAAGTTAATCACAGCAGGACAAGGTTAAGACAGTCTTTCTTCACCAACAGAGTAGTAGAACACTGGAACCAGCTGCCAGGAACCATTGTCAGTAGCAACACACTGAACATCTTTAAAAACGGCATAGACAATCATTATAAGAATAGGGGGATTGTTTTTCTGTATTCCAGGGAGGGTTGATCGACAGGGAGGAGTTGGGAGTTAGGAGGAGTTTGTAATTGTTGAGTTTGTTATGCAATAGCAAGTGAGTCTCTTATTAAGTCTAAAAGCTTTATAACTGGATATAGGGTGTACCTAGCAGTGGATTCAGCACCTTCCTTCGGGATGTGATACTGATGAGATTGTCTATGGTAGCACAATGGGTATGATGGGAGGAGTTTGTAATTGTTGAGTGTATTATGCAATAGCAGTGAGTCTCTTATTAAGTCTGAACGCTTTATGATTTTGTGTGGGATGTGCCTAGCAGTGGATTCGGCACCTTCCTTCGGGATGTGATGCGGATGAGATTGTCTATGGTGGCACGATGGGTATGATGGGAGGAGCTTGTGATTGTTGAGGGTGTTATGCGGTAGCAAGTGAGTGGTGCTAGATAGGCTGGGATATATAGCTTCCTAGGAACTTGGTATAAGGAATTGATTGGGGTGGGAGTATGTACATTTCTCGTACCTTTTCTAGATAGGCTTAACCCAGATGGGCCCCTGTGGCTCCTATTAAGCCTTAATACTTTATGACTTTATCACTTTTATAAGCATGCCACGCGCTTAGGGGTCGATATGTGAGTGTGTGCGTTGGCATATGCATGTGCGTGTGCATTTGCACGTGCGTGTGCATTTGCATGTGCATTTGCGTGCGCATTTGCGTGTGTGTATGTGCATGTGTATGGCAGGGGACCCGAAGCAACTTTTCGACATGTTGCTCCCAAGCAAGGTCCATGGCGTGATCTGCCAAAGATGAGGGTTTGGCACACAGACGCCGCTATATATCCTTGTCAAGGAGCATATGTCTCCACAATGCTGAATTTTTCCCCAAAGCTAAATTGCACCTACAACAAGTTGCGTGGGAAGAAATCGGAGCAAATGGCCTTTCTCCTGCTCATTTTTTTTCCTCGAGCAAGGCAAGCAAAATTTTCCCACATTCTGCTTCAGTCCACATGTTCTGGAATTAGCATTATGCGCCCACCCAATGTTTTTATCACAAAGCGACCCCCTGACTTGGCCTTGGCTTCGGCACGACTCCAGATTTGTACTCACACTTGTCCGGTAATGGGTACCGCAAGTGCACATTTGAGCAGGACTGCAAGAGATGCATGGAATTCGGTAGTGCGGCACCTAAGCCTGTATGATCTAGGCTTATATGGTAGTGTTTTTTTCAAGTAACCTGATCTTCCTGCCAGATGACCTGCTACAATTTGATCCGACTATTATTCCAAAGTATCTGACCTGTGTGCCTTCAGCACTGCAGCACCTGTCTCGTGTGACTTTACCCAGCAGCACCTTGCGGAGGTGCCCGCGTCTCTGTGAGCCAATTGTTTTATCGTTGCATCTGAACTGCGGTGCCTATCTTGGATGACCTGACATGAACGTTGTAGTTCCTGACCTCTGTGACCTGACCTGTGTGCGGCAGTACTTGCCACAGTGTGATCTGACCTTCGTACCATGATCGCTGCTCTGCCTTTGGTGATATGACCATTGCTCCATCAATACTACAGAACCTGAAATCTAACCTGACTTTTCTGCCGCCCAATTATCTGACGTAGTGTAATCTGACCTCTTACCACAGTACCTGTCGCAGTGTGACCTGACCTTGATGACCTGACCTTGATGACCTGACCTTGATGACTTGATCTCTGTGCTACAGTACCTGTCGCAGTGTGGCCTGACCTTCATGCCCTGACCTCTGTGCCGCAGTACCTGTTCCAGTGTGACCTGACCTTGATGACCAGACCTCTGTGCCTCAATACCTGTCACAGTGTGATTTGTCCTCTGTACCACAGTACCTGTCGCAGTGTGACCTGACCTTGATGGCCTGACCACTGTCCCGCAGTTCCTGTCGCAGTGTGACCTGACACTGATGACCTGACCTCTGTGCTGCAGTACCTGTCGCAGTGTGACCTGACCTCATTGACCTGACCTCTGTGCCGCAGTGCCTGTCGCAGTGTGACCTGATCTCGATGGCCTGACCTCTGTACCGCAGTACCTGTCGCAGTGTGACCTGTCCTCTGTACCACAGTACCTGTCGCAGTGTGACCTGACCTTGATTACCTGACCTCTGTGCCGCAGTACCTGTCGCAGTGTGACGAGGTGCTCTTCATGAAGGACGGCCGGGTGGCGGAGCGCGGCACACACCAGCAGCTGCTGCAGCTGCAGGGAGACTACAGCCAGCTGGTCAGCTGTGACGCTGCCAATCAGCAGGAGCAGCCGACCAGCCGTCCAGCCGACGACGAGGCCACCGCAGATGGTGGGCACCGCCGGCAGTGACGTCACTGTCGCCACGTCACTGCTCACATCCATACAGTACCGTCACCCGGGATATCAGTGGGGCAGCATTTGGAAGTGAAGTGACTGCTGTGTTCGCAGCCACTCTAGTTACTTGCAAGTGAACCCTCGCAGTGCTGCGAGGGTTCACCCCCTCTCCTAGTTGGGTGGGGTGGGGGGCAGTAAGAGTGGATAGCGATGAACTTGTTCATCGGTCATTCCTCTGTTTCGGCCTCTACGCGTATTGTTCCATTCAAATGTTTCGACTCTTGTTTTCAGACCTTGGGACGTCTGGTGGAAAACTTACCACCGAGGAGACCACAATCTCCACCATGGGCATATTCAAACACTTTGTCACATACTACAAGGTATGGCTGGCCTGGAAAGGTGAAAACTTATACCTAGTCATATCGTTCAGCATGCATAATGTAGTTTTCCGTGGCAAGTATAATGCCTGCTTAGTGTTACCAATTGCCTGATTGGTGTTGCCAATTTCCTCATTAGTTTTACCAATTGCCTGATTAGTGTTACCAATTGGCTGATTAGTGTTAGCAATTGCCAATTGCCAATACCAATTGATTGCTGATAGTCTCCCTACTGACATTATGCTACAATTGCTTGGTCTTCGGAAGGTGCTGATTGTCTCTGCTGATATTATGTTACAGTTATGTGGTCTGCAGGAAGTTCTGATGGTCTTTCTGCTAATGTTATGCTGCAGTTGTGTGGTCTGTGGGGAGTGCTAATGGTCTATCTGCTGATGTTACGTTGGAGTTGTTATTTGTGGGGCGTGCTCATGGTCTGCCTGCTGTTATCGTTACACTTGTATGGTCTGTTGGAAGTGCTGATGGTCTCTCTGCTGATGTTATGCTACAGTTGTGTGGTCTGTGTGGAGTGCTAATGGTCTCTCTGCTGATGTTACGTTGAAGTTATTTTGTTTGCGGGGCGTGCTGATGCTCTCCCTGCTGATATCGTTGCAGTTGTATGGTCTGTTGGAAGTGCTGATGGTCTCTCTGCTGGTGTTATGTTACAGTTGTGTGGTCTGCGGGGAGTGCTGATGATCGCCCTGCTGACTCTGATGTTCGCCTGCTGTCGCACCGGTACCGGTGTCTATCTGCAGTACTGGATTGACGCAGGAGATGGACGAATGGTATGGTTTCATAGGTTCGATTCGTTCGTGGAATCAAGACGGTGTAACATGTACGTGCCGAGTCGCCGCTGACATGTCCTGTCACGTCAATAAGACATTATTTT